>JAMKCH010015985.1:0-27843 GCA_023653785.1 Ophioderma brevispina
CATTGTGGGAAGCTACTGATATCCTCTCTTGTCCTCCCCACTTTCATGCCAAATATCAGTCCCATATGTCAAAGCATAAAAATGCCAGACCAGACAGGCAGGCAGACAGACAGACAGACAGACAGATCTCATTTTAGTAGTATAGATTGGTCTCAGCTATTAGAATATATATGCAGGTAGAGGGGGAAAAAGGAAGAACAACCATATTTCATAGAAAATATTTTGCAAACAAAAACAAACAACAAAAAGAGTTAACAATTTACAAAGATGTTGCAATACATGTATTGGATGCTGCTCGCTTTTAGGACTACTTCATTTAATCCCCTGAGCACTAACTGCCTTACATCATTTCTGATTAGATAATTACATCATGTATTCATTTCATTAACCAATTGAAAAGCAGCTTCCCCCTTCAGCCCTACCAGCATTGTTACCATGTTACTGATTGGCTCAAAATTATCACAAAAATTCACTTCAAATAGTGCTTTGATGATTATATCGTCATGTGAATACAAGAAGGTCATAAGTGCAATAGCTGCCATGTGATACATCTGTGTGCTGCCATGCATTAGGAAAACTTGATTTATCAATTTTTCTTTCCTTGAATCAGTGGCTCTTAAAGGAGGGACCAGAAAGCATTCACTACTTGCATTGGTGATGACATCATTTGTGGTATAATTGATTTTTCAGAGAGTAATAGAAAATTCCAGGTGACTGGTGTTAATCTATTCATGACACTGACTGAAAATCAATAGTTTCACTAATGATGTCACTGATAGTGTATTCTTTTTTCTTGCCCTGTTTATTGGAATGGAATGTCCAAGTCCCATAAAGATTTGGAGTAGGTTTATCATCTCATTTCCTGGGACCTTTAAAATGGTACTTCAGGCGAGTCAATAGTCACCGACCAAAGACTTGGTATGATGGTGTGTTTGATGGGAATTTCTGATAAATGGCAGCTATTGCACTTACGACCTTTTTGCTTTCACACGATGATATACATGAAGGCAAGTAGTGCTCAGAGGAGTTAACAGACAAAATCAGAATGAAAGCTGCGTATTTCAAAATTAAAACACACACATAAGATACCCTCCAAAGGCTATCTATAAATCCAAATATGATCTGTCTCCTGATTGAATCTTTCTTTATCGCTTCTGTGCACAGGGCTAGCCCCAAGGGTTAGCAAAGTTTGGCTTCTATTAGGCAAAACAAAAAAGTTTGTCTCAGAAGAAATGTGAAAAATGCGAATGCGAAATGCATTTTTTTTATAGAAAATGCTAATGCGAAATGTAGGATTTTAAAAAAAATTATTGCATTTTTGGCCCACTTTTTTCCATTTTTCAAAACTTTTTAAAAAATCTTCAATTGAGCAAAACCTAAAAAAAATAATGCACAAAAAGACCAATTTTAAACAAAATGTGCACAGTCTTCTGAAACAAACTTTTTTTTTCTTGGCCTTAGCAAAACACTTTGTCACTTTGACACATTCAGTACAGCATTTGGGTGTACAGTTCAATATCAACTTTTTCGACAAAATACAGTGGCAATTAGGTTTATCATGGCTTCTAAAATAACCGAGGTCGATAAAAGTAAATGTGAACAGACTATGTATAGGTCAAGATGAGGTCAATAACGGTTTAAACTTGCTACTCCTTTTGGGTAATATTAAAGTAGGTATTTTTTTAATCGTAAATATATGGCCATGGAATTTGACATACTCCATCAATGAACCGAGTCTCCGGGCAAGATTTAATGTTCAAAAACAAAGAAACCAATTTCGGACAGACGGACGTCTGGAGGACTGGAGTTAACTTAATAGTCTCCCGACCTCGTTGAAGCAGAGGACTAATTAAGTGTCCACCATTTTTGAACTAATGAACTGACTTGCCTCTAACAGTGAATCATGTTGACATTGAACTGTACGTAAATAGATAATTACACTTTCTCTTTTTAAAGGACAAAACTTTTACCTAAGGTGCTTTGATACCTATCAATGATTACATCATTATGGGCAAGTTCACCACATGAGCAATTAGCAAGTGTCCTCCTTGATTAAATCCTTAGGTCAAAATTTTACCTTTCCTTCTCCATCATATCAGACTTGGTGTTGAATGTACAACTTGAAAAAGTCATTGCAAACTCACTTCCCAACAAGAACAGTCATAAGGCATTTCTGACTTGCAAATTGCATCCTATATTAATTTCCATAACCAGTTGAAATATAGCTTCCAAATATTTAAGCTCCAGCCCTCTTTAGCCCTACCATCATAATAACCATGTTGCTGATTGGTTAAAACAAATCACAAAGGCTGGTATTCTGAAATGGAGTCTAACTTTAGACCCGGGTTTAAACCAGGGTTAGTCCTACACAAGTGGACCCTTTTTCCTTTCAAAATACTCTAAAATGTGCTATAACAGGTGATAAAATTCCTCATGATGGGCCAGGGCCCATCTCTGAGGAATTTTCTTACCCGTTACATTTAACTTTCACAGTATTTTGAAAGGAAAAAAGTTCCACTCAGTAGGACTAACCCTGGTTTAAACCTGAGTCTAAAGTTAGAGTCCCTTTCAGAATACCAGCCATCAGTTATATTCACAGGGTTAAGAATGCATGGAAGTGTATGGGTATTGAAGTCTGGTCTTGTTGGGAAGTGAAATGCTAATGATTGCAAAGTTTTTAGCAGACTGCAAGTTTGAGTGAAAGCAGAAAACATAAAATGACAATGAAATCTGATCTTTAAATCACCAACAGTGACAACAGTGATACTGCAGACTAGAGTAACTAGCTGTCCAAGCAGAAAAAGGTATTGTCTGCACATAGAGACCTGGGCTAGCCTATACTTTGTCTGGTCTGAAATATGAAGTGGCGACGCACGTGTACACCCAGTGCCGCCTTTCAGTTGCAGTGCGCTTGTGCTTTTCCTACGCGCGCGCTGAAGGTCGGTTCAATGTTTATGCCCGCGTCGCTACTTCATACTTCGAGCTGGACAGAGTATAGCAATCGATGCTTAAATGTTGCTGACCCAATCATGGATCATATTTTTTGTATGGTTTCTTCCTCATGTAATAACATATCATCAAAAATTCTTGACTGTAAATTTTGAATTAAATCGGTAGTGCTAATCCCTCATTGCTTCCTGCTTTCTCAAATGCACTTTGCCAAAAACTTCAAAATAACACACACAAAAAAACAATATAAGTACTAGAAAAGCACTTGTAAACACTTTTGCATCACTGACAAAATTAAAAAGAGACATTTTGCATCGCTGGTTATGTGCGAATAATATGGGCAGTAGATCTCCCTAATGGTGCACAAAAATTCAAACACAGGTGATTAAATTGTTTTTTATGGAGTTGTACCCCCTGTAATACCTTCATGATTGTGACTTCCTAATGTAATTTCTTATAATTTCAGCAATCTCCTCGTGTCCAAAGTTTTCCGCCTCGTCGAGTGGTGTGTGTCCCCATCTGTATTGTGACATGGTTTGCCATAACAATGAAGAAATGGAGGAAATATATAAAACAAGCCAATAAAAAGCAAAACAAACAAAAACACAGTGCTTTAATAAGCAAAAGCAATTTCAGTCTGATCATGCAAAAGGAATTAAAGAGTGACAGATAAACCTATTACATAGAAGCGTGAGTACAGAAAGAGAACTAAGGCAAAAAAAGTTGGGTCTCACTTACCTTTGGCTAAAAACACTATATTATATGCTAAGCACCTTTTTTGTCCGCTTCCTTGGATGGCTGCTTTGAATTTTTTTTCGCCCCCCCCCCAAAAAAAGTCTAACTCATGGGATGATCACATGGGTATGGCCGTTTAGTGACCCTGATGAATTCAGCAGACTTTTTACGGAACAAAGTGCAAATTCTGCACTTTAATCTGTATAAGTCTGCTGAATTCATCAGGGTCGCTAGTGCCCCAGGGTCATTAAATGGGCATACCCCGATCACATAGTGTTATGCAGCATATCTGATTTCATGTTGCTATTCACACCGGTTTCTGGGAGAATTTTCAGCATATTTACAATATAACCTTACATAGCACCCACCCTTTATCATTTGCTTCATTCTGTTGCTATCTTAAGGTCAAATACTCCAAAACTTGGGCAGTGAGTGTAAAATACGCCATTGCTATTAGTGTTTCTTGCCCTTTGAAAGAAGGAACTTGCAGGCCTGGAAAAAGGGTGGGGATTTTGGGAACCACATTCACATTAGAATTTTGCGGTTCTTGGCTTTCGTGCTCACTATATTCAAAGAATATAAGCTGTGGGCTGCCCAGCCTATCTTACAACTTGACCTCACATGACCTTTGCATTGGCATGTAATCTTTGACCTCATCAACATATGAGGGATCCTATGTTGCACCTATGACACAAGTTTGGTTGGTTCCAATTGAAATTAATCTTTTCAATTGAGGTCAATTTTTAAAAAAATTAACATTTTAGTGACGTATACACACACATACATACACAAGAGATTGCTAAGTGTCCTGCCAGCTATGCTGGCAGCCCTCAAAAATGGAAGAAGGATAAGAACTACCCTTACCTAAATTTTAAGCCATACTTAAGCAGTATTTCTAGCAGTAAAATAAAGCTTCAAAGCTTAAGACCTAGAAGCCTTATTAGCAGTTTGTGTATTGCTTATTAGCAGTTCTTAAGGCTTCATATAGGGGTCTACATGGGTAAAAATCGACACGCGCGACAGCGCGACACGGCCTTTCTTATCCCGCGAACTTTCGACACGCAGTCTCTTATCGAGCGACGGACATTTTCCAAAAATTACTGTAATCGTTCGACACGCGACTTTTGGGGGAAAATTAAAAACCGACGTACGACTTTCATAACTTCCGTATGCTTTGACACGCGACAAACACTTACAAGCGATGAGAAGTCTAAGGAAGATACGAAAAATACCTTTCCAAAACGCGATCTTCCCGGGCGGCCTGAGAGGCTTTGTTTTACTAATTCCTCAAGACATTATCAGTAATATGTGTTAGGGTGATTCTTCGAGAAGTGTCTACTTTTGGCTTTAAAAAAATGAGAAAAAAAGGTTTTCAAATCATAATTTTTTTCTTGGAATGTGTTCACAATAGTGCACAAATACTAGAATTAGCACTCGGCGCGATCTTTAGAGCCTTCAACTAATTTTATGCACAGCTAATTTCAGTGTTTGTTGTAGCATAGGAAGAAACCAGTAAAAGTCATTTCCGTAACACTATTTGTACGGAAGTTGACAATCAGACAGTAAATGTCAAGCTAGTAAAATTCTACTATGTATCCTCATATCGAAAAAAAATGAAGAACCATGAGGGAGGATCTTTCAATGGAAAAAACCAGATTGATTATATGCTCAGATTTTATTGCCAACATGAACAGGTGAAAGTGTCAAGAAATCTTTTCCGTAACGTGAAAAAGTTACGGAAATGACCGTTAGGGAAATGATGGTTCAAACATTTAGACAAGTATAACGTATCCAGGGGCGATGCCTAGCGTTTGGATTGTTTATTATTAGGGTAAGGTTCACAATTCTGTTTTCAACTGCCAATCAAAATGGACATTAATTTCCTATATTGATCGGTTATACAGCGTTACGGAAATTACGCTGAATAAAGGTACTCATCCCTCATTTTTGCAAAAAAGTCTGTATTTTGATGGATATTCATCAGAGCTACCGGAGATAAATGATGTGTGCAAGTAGCCAATTCATGCAAGGGTTAACTTGAGCGGTCAGTTTGGCTTCAGTTGTTTTCAATTTTATAGACTGCCATTCAAAATGTTCGTTACGAAAATGACGCAAAATCCAGGACAGATTTTTTTAACAAAAATGGTTAAAATTTAGGATTTAATTGATGCAGTATGGCATTATTTGATAGATCGGATATGTTCAATCAGAAATACTTAGTGATCAAGAGTATTTCCAAAAAGAAAAATTTTATACCAAATAAATTAATGACAATTGTAATTTTCAGCGTAACCATCGGGACCATAGGTTTTCGGGGGGGTTGCATCAAACATTAGAAAAAATAAAACATTTAACTTTGCTTATCAAGGTTTTTATATTTTTTATAATAAAGCTCATATTTATAAGACAAACCACAAATAAATATTTCAGAATGTATTTTTTGCATTTATAGTGAGTTTAATAGCGGGGACACGAGTAGACACTTAGCGAAGAATCACCCGTTAAATTTTTAATAATCGGGTGTATCTTCATCTGTAAATGAAATTGTTGTATCAACTTCAGCACTGCCCGGCAGCTTCCCAGCCGGCCCGCCGCCATGATTTCTCTTTTCAGTTCATATGAAAAATGACAAATTATGAGAATTTTGTAAAAACACATATCATTTATTGAAGTGTAAAATCTAGTTTGTATTTAAATGATTTTCAAAAAAAATAAGTTGGACTTATTTAAACTTATTTACCCTGTGTTTGTTTAATTCTAATTAAAAACATATGAAGGCTTGGATGTTCAATGCAATACACGGGATAAACTCAGCCTGATGAGAAAAAGTTTGTACAATCATAATAATCGTGGCTATTTACTTGGGCAATAATAATTATGTGATTAAAAATTCCTGTGAATAGACCAAACAAAAATAGAGATTTAGAGTTCGACTCTGTTTTTGAGTCATGTTTTATTTACAACTTGTATTACCTCTTTGATCGTGATTGTTGGGAATCCCGCGACCGATAAATATGATGCAAAATTCTTCGGAAAATCCCCCTCCGCTGCAAATTTGTTGTCAACAATACCTCATTGCGAATGTCGGGTTGGTCTTACTCGCATACTTCATTAACACCTATTAACTGCATAGCATGTAAAATGACAGCAGAAAGAGTCTACCGGCCCAACAAATGCAATTAGCAACACAAAATCAATCCGCGCACGTGCATTGAAGACAGTTATTTACCGATTAGACAATAATAACTGCGCACTATCTTTTTTGAAGTCATTGTGTGAAATCTTTGGTGTTGGTTTTGGGCCGAGGTATTTTTCCGAGGGAGCGTCAGCTCCCGAGGAAAAATACCGAGATTTCACACAATGACCGAAAAAAAGATGGTGCAAAGTTATTATTGTCATTAATAACCGTAGTTTCATATCTATCAAATAAATCTCTCACTTAAACTCCAATTCAATTTTTATTTTGATACCGTCTCCCCTCGAATATAATAGTAAAATCTCCAGGGAATCCCGGTAAATAAAACGTCATCATCCCAGTAACAAGTTTTGACCAATCAGTAAAGTGCAATTGAAACTTTTGTATCCATGTTCAGGGGCATATCGAGTGTCAAAAACTGAAAATGGGGGATCTGGAAGGAATTGTTTCCGCCATGTTCGCTGTTTTCAGAGTTTGAATTTATACACTTTTGGCGTGTATTAAATTAAAATACAACTGGCGATAGTAAAAAAACTCTGGGTAATCTTACGGATCTTGATTGCTTGAAATAAGATGCAGATTTTGTGCTCAGTATGAATTATGACTTCACTCATCACAATTTACCAGCGGGCTGGGTCCTTTCTCTGCATTCAGGCCTGCTGACAGTGACAGTGATAGGGATTTTCTTGGATTTCGCGCTGGATTAGTGTTTTCGAACTGGTATTGGGTACACAGCTTGTCGGAAAATATACAATACAACATGAAGTGTACGGTAAGATATTTTCAGTGTTTCACCTCAACTTTTCGCTGTTATCCATAAAACTACTATTCTACGTAATCGATCTCTCAGTCATTGTGCATGGCCATAGTCATGACATTAATGATGAGCTGTCCCACGCATCCCATAGGGCCCGTGAATACCGCGTATACCGTCCCAGAACCGCTGCTGTCGTGGATTTCAAAGTTGCCCCGGCCTTGTTACAAAACAAAATTAATTGTGTATTTACGTCATGTTTAGCGTCCAAAACATTTCACATATTTGCACTGTTTAACATGGTTTATGAGATCGCGGGTCAGACATGCAGAGTTTAGATTTTCACTCAGTCTCATCATGCCGTTAGTACGAACGGTTCATACTGAAATTTCGGGCATTCAGACTGCATTATCAATCTTTTGCATTTCCACCTTTACGAATCACCCTCATTTCGGCCGCCCCATGTCAAAAACGACGTAAAGGTTCCTGGCCCTATCATGCCTCATGGCCTGTAATGACCGAATGAAAATTTCCTTAGGCTTATGTGTCTACGCGGCTCTTTTGTACATTCATTTTGTTATTTGTGTATTTTGTTTTGTTTATTTTTGTTTTTATTCCTTTTATGTATTTATTTGTTCATTTGTCCTTCTAGTTAACTATTTATTTTTTATTATCTTTGTCTATTATAATTTTAATTTGTTTATTCATGCAAATTATTATCCTTACAATTTTTATTCATTTTTTGTTTTATAATATATTTGTTCATTTATCCACTTTGTGTTAATTTAATTTTGTTATATTTATTTCTTCCTTATTTCCATTTGTGAATTTGCATTTGGTTATTTGTATTTGTTTTAATATTTGTACATCCATTTGGTTTATTTGTGTGTTTGTTTTGTAATCTTTATTGTTTGATTCATTTTTTTATTTCTTGTTTTCTTAGTTTCTGTTTATTTGTTTGTTATTTCTTTTTGGGTTTTTTATTTATCTTTGTAATTAGTAATCATTTCCTATTTTATCTTTGTACACACCTCCACCTCCCGTAGAACCCCCCCCCCCCCCTCCAGGGGGAGCTATGGGGAAATCCCAAACATGCACACGACGTGATTGATTTGCATATTACATTCATGATCTCTTTCAGTGCAAGTTGCGTTGTTCATGTACCCGGGCATGTACAATACTCGATTCGCAAAAACCCCGGGGCAAAAACACGTGCATTTTCATTGTTTTTCAAGCATGATTTGTAATGTCTTTTTTGGAGGGAAAGTCCCCATGTCGTCTTGTTTTACTCTTGAAAAGACCCACTGCCCTGGGACTGATCATCGTCAAGATCATGACCCGATGACTCACATCACGTCTAATTGTCATGAGACATGTCCGCCCGCGTGCAGTGATTACCATACCATCATGATCATGTATGAATACGGTAAATCATGGCATGACTTTTTTGTTCAGTTTTGTTTGATCCATAGCCCTCCGGAGCGCTTCGATTAATTCATCGCGCTAAATGACATGATGGCTAGTTAAATTTTTGTCGTCTTCATCCATTTTTTTAGTTCGAAATGAACTGAATGTTGTAATCGGTGCACCGCGGATATGGTCATGTTACCGCATTGCTATGTGTGGGCTGGTGAAGTTTACCCTTAGCCTTTAGGCCAGCGGGGGATGAATTCGTTTGTTAGAAAATCTTTTTTTTTTACCTTGCATATTAAATTTATATTCAGTTTGTTTGAAGTACTAAGGGTTGTTGTCAAGGAGGTGAACTGCTAAGTGTCACATATTTTTAATATTATTTTTTTTGTATTTGCTTCAATTTCAAAGTCCGCTTGTTATTTTATTTTGGAAATCAATGTTTTCGCCAATGCCTATCCATCTTCGGGGCCCAATCAATTCATTTACTCGTCTGACGTCACACCGCATGATCTAATGTTAGAAGTCAGTGTGCTCTCACAATGACCCGCTACGTCGTCGCGCGTATTTTAGGAATCATACCATTGGAATGGATCGCGCTATTACGCAGGTTATTAATGTCTTCTAACTTTTCTGATTATAAATATCACTTTTATTTCGACGTATTTTTATAATATGACACACTGATTTTGGAAAACAAAACTTAAATTGTTCAAACGACATCGAATGTTTTGTAGATTATGTTTTTATTGCTTAGCCTTGACTCATCTACCAAGTTCAACATTCGCAAATTTGTTCGTTGCTCGTCCTTTACACACCCTTAGGCTTTAGGCTCTAAACATTGTAGGACATTATTCAAATTGTACCCAAAAATTAAGCTTTTCCCCCAAAGACGGCGATGATTAGTTATTCCTGCCAATACAGAGGTTTTTTTTAATACGGCGATGCAAGAGGATTTCCTAAAACAAAGGTGCTGTACGTACTTAACCGGAATGTTATCCGATGAGGTGACATGTGACGATGTGATAAAGTTAATGTATCCGATTTTATCGCAACTGGACTCTAACTGGATTCTCCACATTTTCAGCTCAATTGGAGTAAATAATGCTAAGTTAGCATACTCTAAAAACAGAGCGTTGCCAACATCGGCATAGCGTCTCTCTAATGCGGATTTCCTTGTACCCTTGTAGCAGAAAAATCCACATGCGATGGGATGCCAACACTAAATTGATCGACATCCGAGGGCACACAATATAAAGATTCGACACGCTACACGTTGATCTGGGGCTAAAAAGCGAACCGCGACATTCCAAGTGCGCTTAAAATCGCGACCGGCGGACAGACGTGTTAATTTGGCAACCATGTAGACCCCTTTATACTGCCCTTAAGGTTTGGAGTAGCGGCTGGGCTACGGCTTCGTGTCCCAGATCTTGTTGAATTCTCATGAAAGTTGGTATGGTGGTAGAGAAAAAACATCATGTGCAAAGTTTAGTTTTTTCAAAAAGGTTGTTTGTTGTAGAGATATGTCACGTAATGCATTTCAAATTTCCATAGACTTTATACAGGGGCTGATTTTGGCAGTATAGAAACATTGATCCAAAATATGGGCAATTTTTTGAAAAACTACACATTTTATTTCAATTCTCAAGTTAATTGATGAGTTATAAGATTGGTTGTTGTTTTTAATGTTAAAGAAATATCAAAATCCATACAATTTTTAATTTTTCTGTGTGTCATCAAACAAAGAACAGGTGGTCGCAAAACACTTTTTTGTTTAAGTATTCTAGAAATACCGAAGTATCACTTTCATAATTTTTTCAAACTCCTTTGTTGATGAATAAGGTGTCAATGAAAGGAAATCAATTTAGAAAAATTATACAGTAGCATTTGCAGATTGAGTGTTTCTATTTGAAATAATAGGTGGTTTCAATTCCCTAAATTATTTGTCCCTAAAATAATTTTTTTACAGAATTAAATGCTTGATTCAAAAAATCCAACGTGAGATTTTAGGTATTTTGTTTATAACACATCCCTTAGTTGCAGCTTAAAGAGCACCTTCCATTTAGGCTGGGAAACATTAATTATATGTAAAAAATTTAGGGAATTTTAAAAAAATAAATCAAAACACTAAAACAATCAAGCGTCTTGAAAACTTCAAAACAAGTGTGGAGGAGAGTTGCGAGTTCCATCTTTACCATAGTTCAAGTTGGGACTAATTGATTATGGGGTTTTGATTTTTATTGGTCATTTTTCTGTAAGACCAATTTATCCAATGATCCTACCTTATAAGCAGTATTTTTAGGTTTCTGGTAAGCAGTATACATACAATAGCAGTATACTGCTGTTTGATGCTAGCAGTATACTGCTTGTTGCATGATGTATACTGCTTCCCAGAAACCTAAAAATACTGCTTATTAAGGGCATAGGAAGCATTAATAACTGCCAATAAGCAGTACACAAACGGCGATAAAGATTCTAGGTCTTAAGCTTGAAGGCTTTTGTACCTAAACATCTTGTACATTGCCCAAGAATAGAAGGTCTGAAAAAGAGAGATGATGCAGGATAAAAAGGCACGAGGTTGTGTGTGGATTTGAACCAGGGGAACGCGCGGATGCCGGGCCTGTGACTGGTAAGGCTGTTTTGATTTTTGTTTAATGTCCCGTATAAATAGTTGAAACATTTTTAAATTCAGTTGAACATTTAAACGAGCTAACAGAAAAACCAGCTTGCGTCCAACAAAAATACAAGTTTTGGTTTTTGGTTCATACTAAAACAATCATGCAATAGAGGTTGTGCCTGCGACGTCATCTCCCCAACCTTAATGCCTGAACTTTATTCAACAGGATCAAATCAGAAGCCGCTGTTATTTGCACCACATTATTGGCATAACGAGATGATTCCCAAGGTTGGTTGCATGCAACATTAAATTGAAATGCGACGGATTACGGACAGGACACCCGTTTGATTCTTTGGTTCCTAGCCAATCGATTAAAACAGGCACAACCTCATAGTGCGGTGGTATTTATGACTAGCCTGGGGTTACATGTACACATATGGTCTCAAAACTCATCTTTATCATGTTAGGCCCTAATAAATGAAAAAGATATGGGCATCAACAAAATACAAGGCGGTTCTCGAACCCACAGTCTCGCCTGCTTTCGCCAATAGCTGTAAGACAAAAAAGCAGCAACACCAGAGTGCAACTGTGCGAGTCCAGGGGTTTTTGTCCCCCAAAAAGTTGTGCAAGCAGATAAAAACTCCAATTTCTTAACTTAGTTTTACTTCCCACTATTTCAGTGGACACCACCCTAGGGGTCAAACATTTTCCATGTGAAGATATTCAATATTGCAAGTGGAAATCCCTCCCACACCCACGAGCATAAGTCAGAGAATTTTAGGCAGTTAGCACCCCTGCGTTTTGGCCATTATAGTATGTCTTACTTCCTGCTATTTCATTTGACACCACCCTGGCCCAGGGGTCACAACATTTCCATTGTGGAGATATAATCATGAGAAGTCCTCAACAGAGCAAAATAAGATGTTTAGGTAGCACCCGGGTTTGCAATTTGATAGTATGCTATACACTCTCACTCTTTAGTGACACCACCAAGGGGTCAAACATTTTCCGTTGTGGGATATTAATCTCGAAAGACACCCACTGGCACAAGTAAGAGACGTTTAGGAGTTGCACCCCCGAGTTTGCATTTATAGTATTCTATACTTCTCAATCGTCATTTGATACCACATAGAGCAGCAAACTCTTCCGTGCTGGAGATATAATCTTGAACGTCCCTTCAACCATTCATAATAACCAAGAGATGGTTAGGGTAGCCCCCCGGGTTTGCATTTATTGTTATCTTTATTTCGCTCTTTATTTGAAACCACCCCAGGGGTCACAACATTTTTCCATTGTAGAGAATTAATCATTGAAAAGTCATGCAAAAATCCCTTAAAATTATAAAAAAAGAAAAATTAAAAAAAAAAAAAAAAAAAAAAAAAAAAAAAAAATTCTTTTGAAAAAAAAAAAATCAGCTGACCAAGTTTAAATTGAGTGCCCTACGGGGTCCAGAAAGCGGGGTGAAATCCACAATTTTGCGTATTTTCACCTTTTCCAAGAATTTACACGCTGGCAACCCAAAAGAATGACCAGAAATAGAAAAATCATTTCAATGAAAACAGGGGCACTGATCTAGCTATATTGATTAATACCTTGTTGTGGTTGTTGTGTTACTCCCCCTTTATGATAAGGTCTTCTTGTTTTGTACACCTGTTTTTGTACACCACCAAATCACACACAGCCATATATGCCAATAAGCACATGCTAACCTAATTTATTGTAAGGAAACAAACTCTGAATCAAATTATTCTTTTGAAGGTGTAGTTATTTAACACGACCATGAACAACATGAGAAATTTGGTAAAGGGACCCAAGCATTTCGCATTAGTTGCAATTTTAAAATAATCAAAGAATCCCCTTTAAGTGGCCGACATGCATTTTGACCACAATTTATGATTCACACAAAAGATGTTACCATTATAGTAGTTCACGTCGCGAAGGAATTTTGCATATCCAATGTAACCGTTTCAGGTTTGTTTGCGTCGTCAGAGAAAATTAAGCTCCAGCTACTGCGCATATGCGTATTTCAAATTTCACCTTGCGCCTTGCTTGAATCCGCGTATGGCGCATGACGAGAGTTCGCGGAGAACTCGTTGTTTAGCGCGTACAAAATGCAATGTGTTGTGAAAGCGCAAAAGACAGAGTGGACCATGCCTTCTCTTTCGCCATAATAAAAATGTTTTGTCTGGCGAAAAAGAACATATTCTTTAATATAAAACGTGATGTCAGAAATTAAAGGAAACTTCAACCAAAAGAAGAGACCGGCGTCCAAACAGGCACTCGTTGAAGTCCGACGCATTGTTGAAATATCGATTAATTGTGGGAAGGATGTGAAAAAAATATATGTCAAAAACACGAAGAAAATGGGTTGTTTTGCTTTTATGAAAATACCATTTAAAGCGTGCTCGCGGTATGATTCTCAAAAGAACCATTTTCTTGGCCACAGAACCGTTTCTGGTTCTACAAAGAACCCCACAAAGATGGTTCTTTATAGGACATAGACCTGGAAGGGTGTGTGGGCTCTTCTTCCCTCACCTCTCCTTGTTCTAGTCCCCCGTTTGCTCTCCACTTACCTCCCTTTCGCCTATTTATACCGCCTTTCTCTGTTTGCCCGAACAGTCCCAAACCCTCTCTCTCCCAATTGAGTACCTTCACTCTCCTGCTCCTCATCTCTGCTCGCTTCCTTTCTTTGTTCTCTCTTCCTCATGTCCCCTTCTTTATTTCGCTGACACCCCCCCAGTCCCTTACTTCATTGGCTCTCGTCCAATATTCCTCGATATATTCTTCCAATGTCGCCTGTCTCTTTTTTACCTCTCTGTCTCTCTTCTTCTTTTCATTCTATTCTTCAATTGAATTGCCTTCGCTGGCTGTTTTTTTTTTTTTTTTTTTTTGGTGGTGTGTTCAGCGGGGAAAGGACACAGGCCATGCAGTTCATTGCGTGCCCTTGTCGGGACTGGTTTCCGACAGCATTAGTAGAACCCTCGCCGCCCTATAACCTTTGAGCGAAACAGCCCTTTTAAACCATTCGTAGCTCAAAATTGAGTACCGTACCCCGATTTTGTTTCAAGAGTTGTTATTACACAAACTTTAAAGTAACATTTATGTTAAAGGGGGGATGGCCCCACGATTTAAGGATATGAAGTTTTCGTTCTTGATAGATGGCCTTCACCCACAAAAACCCCACTGTCAAGTTTCACGCCGCTATTCAATGCGTTTTCATTTGGAGAGCAGAAAACGTGATGTGTAAGTGCCCCACTAAGGAGTACTTGGTAAAATTAATATGGTCGACCAAATTGGGGGTACATTTTCGCTCATTCTTCCAAACCAAACATCATTTTGGCCCTAAGATTTCACAGGGAAATGAGAAAAATGTTAGCTTTCTTCTGATACAAAATATGACCACTTCCGGGTAAAAATTGGGCTTATGGAGACGAGGTATTTAGCGATCGGGCCATGGACCTTTAATATTTAAGCCGAATTCATCGATTAAGGTTCTCTGATGGACGAAACACCTTAAGCCGATACCGCAAATTACGCATATTTGAATTAGATCAATTGCCATCAAAACAATGCACCCTTTAATTGATCCACTTGCACTTTGACCGCAATTGTGATTCATACAAAAGATGTACGGCATAGAAGTCTCATGTAGCGAAGGAATTTTGCATATCCAATGTACAATTTCAGTGATACAGCAATTATGCATATTTAATTAGATCAAGTGTATCAAAAAATGCCCCTTTAATCGGCCCACATGCACTTTGACCCAATTATGATTCACCCAAAAGATGCATGGCATAGTATTCTTTCATGCAGCAAAGGAATTTTGCCTATCCGATGTACGGTTTCAGAGATACAGTAATTACTCATATTTAATTAGCTCATTTGCATACCTAAGCCGCATGTATCACACACGTTCAAATTGCAAAAAAGATGCGCACCATGATAGGCTTTCATGCAGTGAAGGAATTTTCCGTATCCAATGTACCGTTTCAAAATTATAGCAATTTTGCTGTTTTTTGCATATTAAATAGCTCATTTGCATACTTAATTTGCCCGAAATACGCCCGAAATCTAATCAGTTCGAGAACTCTCCAGCCCGCTCCCATCCACCAAGTTACATCATCATACGCCTTACGGAACTCCAGAAAACTTATACACAAGCCTTGCGGGAAAATTTTAGTTAATTATGCAAATTAGATACTTAATTTGCATATTTTACGCCCAAAATCTAATCAGGTCGAGAACTCGTGGACCCGCTTCTTTCCACCAAGTTACATCATCATAGCCCTTACGGAACTCCAGATAAATCGTACACAAGCCCGTGAACACGGACGTCAGGCAGACAGACAGCATGACAGACAGACAGACAGACAGACAGACAGAAAAGTGATTACTAAGTCTCTGCCGAACAAAGTTCAGGCGAGACAATAAAAATATATGCGGTCCCCGGACCGTGAGTGTCGTCTGCCGTCGCGGTTTGTGAATGTGGCAAAGGTCACATGAGGTCACATGAGGTCACCAACATGTCACCCCACCCATCCCCCTCCTTTCCACCAAGTTACATCATCGTAGCCCTTACAGAACTCACACGACATGCAATATATTAAGGGTTAACATTTTGACCGGCCAAAGGTCACATAAGGTCAACAAGGTCACATGTGGTCAACAACATGTCACCCCACCCCCTCCTTTCCACCAAATTACATCATCGTAGCCCCTATGGAACTCATATGGCATGCAATATATTAAGGGTTAACATTTTGACCACAGACAGACACACAGATACACAGACATACGACCAGAGTAATCCCTATGTGCCTTCTGCAATTCTTGCAGACAACACAAAAATAGGGACAGAGGAATCAAATGGGTCTTCCCATTGTGTAGTCAAAGAATAATAAAGCAATATAATGACCTTAAAGGTCCATGGACATGCTTTAAACATACTTATAATACCACCAAAAAATGGTTTCATTCATAGTATGTATTGATATCAATGTAAAATCTGCATGAAGCAGTAAATGAGAAACCGTATATTTGATAAAAATTGGGCATAATATCATGTGTTTTGGACAAGCTTTCAAAGGAAATTCCAAAATGAAAGTGATTATCGCGCTGGCAAGCGTGACCCAGAAAGTGACGTCCGAGTAACAAATACGCGTACGCGATATGCGTCGTGATCGTCATCGTGGAACGGACGTGCGCGTGGCCCAGTTTTCTGGCATCCTACTTCTCGTGATATGCGTCGTACGTGTTGTATCATATGGCATAATTTTTCTTGATTTGGTGCCTTAAAATTACGATAATAATGCGCTGTATTGTCGACGGGTGCACCAGCGGCGACCGTATACCGACAAGGAGAATCAGAACAGAATAGCTTTATTTAAGTTCCCAGACAAAGAAACCGACAAGGAGAGATATCTGGAGTGTGCGGTGCGGTTAGCCCACGTGTGCATGAGCTTTGTTTACAACTTGTTACTCTGACGTCATTAAACGGGGTCAAATCCAACTCCAGCATCTTGATACGCGTTCGCGAAAACAGGAGAAGGCCCTGTCAGTTTGGGTATATTTATCCTTGAAATTTAACACTTTCCTGATGTTCACTTTTAAAAATCTGTGTTGCGATATGATCAGGATACTGTTGAGGTACGAAAATGTAAGAAATTAAGAAATGTCTACTCAGCCGTGTCCATGGACCTTTAAGTGACCTCTGAATGACCTATGACCTTCTCATCTGTTACCCCACATATGGCTTCTTGTCTCAATGTATAAGCATGCCAAGTATGAACTTGATCCATCACTGCGCAAAAAGCTACATTAAGTTGAAAAAGTGTCAACCAAATGGTGTACACTTACACACTGGGGTATGTGAGACAAACTTTTTAAATCTAAATTAGCCTCAGAAAGGTTGCATAATATCAAGACAAAACATTTCAAGCAAATAAGGTTTCCAAATCCCCAAGAAAAAGAAGAAATTGCAACAAAATATTAAGCACTTGCTTTTTCTTGCACAAAAATGCAGCATTGTATAATTCTCTGAGCAGGAAGACATGCATTTTGAGAAGCAGATCAACCAGCAGTTCGCAAAAGAGCAATTCCAGTCACCTCCCCTGCATATGTTATGGGTCTTCTCACCTGTATGCTGCTCCCAACATGTTCGGAGACGCAAACCCTCAACAAATTATAGGAGTGGGAATTTTATCCCTCACCAGCTTCTAGTGACTTGGGACTTTACCAAATTCTAAGACTTGATTTTAAGAGGCACTCCTTTTATATGGGTGATGTCAACTGAAGTTGAATCAAGCTCACCCCTTGATCTCCTCTTATCTCGGTTCCTTTCATAATCCCGACAGTGAAATTATCCTTGTAAAGAACCTGCGATCATAAAGTGCATCTTTAAACACTTTTTTTAACCTTCCTGAATATCATTTGGGTGCACATACCTTTTGGCACAACTACCTAATATCTGCCATTCAACTCACCCCACCGCACCTCGCATCCAACTTGGTCTTTCCTGGTTTGGTAATTCATTAGTCACCCTGCTTGTTATGTTTGTCTGTTTGTTTTTAGGTTTGTTTGTCAACAACTCACCTATCTTGTGGTACTGGTGAAACATTGCATTTCTCTAGTAAGAAGAGCACTACTTCTTTGTGACCTGCATGCAAAACAGAAACATTCAATTACAAAATACAATTAGAGGTAACACGATAGACAAAAATTGGAACAAGCACCTTTAAAGGTGGTGACTTGATCATGGCCTGTTTTTTCATATGGTATTTTCACCCTCACATAGAAGCATATCATGAAAAATATCTGATTACAAATTTTGAGTTAAATTGGTCCTGTCGTTTAGATAGTAGAAGCAAAAATACATCGATCCTTGGACCGCTTGTGTCGACTGCCGTCGCGGTTTGTGAATGATAGGCCTCACATGACCTATGACCTTGATATGTGACCTTTGATCTCATAAACAAATGAGGGTTTGCATGTAAACTCCATAAACCAAGTTTGGTTCCAATTGAACTTCAACTTTTCAAATTAGGTCAATTTTACATTTTCAGCCTATTTTACAACTTGACCTCACATGACCTTTGACCTTGGTATGTGACCTTTGACCTCATCAACAAATGAGGGATCCCATGTTGCACCTTCTTGCTTCCTTCAGAATTTTACTATTACAAATCTCTACAATGCATGTCGCAAAACACAACAGTATCAAACTTTCAAATTCTGGACTGCCTTGACATCACTATGCTGCAAGAAATGGCAGCCATATTGGTGGCCAGTTGAGTGTACACTTATGGAGGTGCCTAAAGGTCCGTTCATATCCACTGCATTGCAGTGTGAGTATGCTGTCAATACAGCCTATCAAAATTGTCACTGCAATCATTGCAGTATGCAAAAGCATGCAGTACTGCAATAGTTAAATTATTTTAACTGGCGATGCAGCAAGATGCAGTGGGGTGCGTGAGTGTTGCGGATGCCAAATTTCCGTAAGTTTACGCAACGTACTGCAACCCGTGACCTGCAGGACCTGGGTTGGACCCTGCAGTAAATCGATTAGAAGTGCAGCGGAAGTGATGGTGGAACATTGCAGTAAATTATGCCACAGCCATGCAGTGCAGTGGAAATGAACGGGACCAAGGCCAAAGAAGTGGTTTTTTGGGGAGCCACAACCTCCAACCAGTTATCTTAGATCAATGGTTATAAGATGGTTTCCCAAATGACTCAAAGCATCTCCAAGCCACTGGAGTTCCGTGTTATAAACCTACTGTTTGTTCCTAATAATCCCCCTGTCTCTAATAAATGCCGCCTCTAATTTTTGGATACAAAAAAAAAAACAATTCAAGAAAATGAGTAAGGCTTACCTAAATCGCATGATTTAATGGCCGGTGATAATGTCGTAATAAATATCATAATCGCTGTGGGCATCAATGCTTTCGGCTTAGACCAGTCACCAAGCCCATTATACTAAATCTTCATCACAGAAAAATGCACTTTCTCAGTGATTTCGCAAGGGACCCTCAGCTTATAAATGTCTTAGATATCCCCCCAAGAAAACTTCGCCAGCCATGGGTATGTTTAGAAAGTTTACCGTCGCCAAAGATCGGGACAGGGTTTTTGAGATTTCCAAAATGGCTTCCAAAATAGCGTGGGTATGCATGTTGTAGTGACTATGATGAGTGGGACGTACTTTAATACACAGTAGTAGTGGGACAGTTGTAATAGTTTACTTAGTATGAAACTTTGACTTGGTAGGTGCAAAAAACAGCGTCCGCCGGCTCGTTCATTTGTATTATGGTAATCAGACGAAATTAAGCCTGTGAAGGTGATTTTTGCAGGGATTTTGACCTTTCAATTTTTGCTGGAATAAACGCCCCCCCCTTTTAAAAATGCAACTGCCACGGGGGTTTTAGGAACAATCCGGTATCCACAATGTATTCTTGACAGACGTACATACCCTCAGCAGCTGCCAGATGAAGGCTGTTCTGGGTAATAGTCACTCGACGACATGTCTGTCCCTGTGTAGGAAATATTGACGCATGGACTCACGTCACCATTGTAGGCAGCAAACAGTAGATTGATCATCTGGGTGGCCTGTATGCAGTAAGACAAAATATCGGTCACCAAGTTTACATGAGTCAACCAAACATATGGAACACTACCAAGGACCAATGATTCAAGTGTCATGCAAATCAATCAAAATTATTTGGAGACACCAAGCCAATGGAAACTCTCGACCATTGGACCAGACCTCTAATACCCCTAGATGACCTTTGATCCACTCATGAGAGGGTTAACTGTGGGGCACAACCCAAAGACCAATACAAACAAGTGCCATAAAATGTGTCACTTTGTGGAAACAGTAGCATTATGCTTAGGGTCTAAACATTGTACAACAGATACACGAGAGATACAAAGACAGATACACAGACCGAATACATACAACAACAATGCATCCTTAGTGCCCTCATTCAAATCGCACAAACCCCATAACTCATATTGTATCCCTCCCAAATGAGACAAACATGTTTGATGAAGACAAAAACTTATTTGGAATGAGAATGAATATAAATAAATGAGAAACAAAACATATTGGTGATGCTTAAAAACATATCAGTGATTTTGACAGAAAGGATCACACTTTTGAAATTTGCAGGAATAGCTTAAAAGTGGAGGATAAGTCTGGAGAATTCTTATAAGTTACCTTTTCAGCTGTAGAATTGACAGAAAAGAAAAGAAAACGGCAGTGTTCCAAGATACAATCATCCATTCAATTACGTGTTGTAGTACGTGTCCGTATGGACAGTGATGACGAAAATTTAAGATTTTGTCATATTAGGCTTGTTCGGTCTTTATCATTTGCAGGGTTATGTTAGGATACTTGTGCTTGTTACATAAGGCAAAAATCTGATTTTGGATGATTTTTCGTTTCTGATTAGCAAGCATGATAGTGCCTTTAAATTGAGACAACATATCTATGGTGATGGTATATTTTTAAAATTGAGACAAAAAATTGTTAAAATGGTGTCTCCCTCAATTGAAAAACAAGACGCACCAAGGTGCTGTAGCTCAGCAGGTCATTAGTATGGGCCTTTAGCAATTGATTTGTGGCACAAGAAGGAATTTACAGATTTTCAAAGAATGCCCCTTTAATTGGCCCACGTGACCTTTGACCCAAATCTGTGAACAAACCATATGGACCTTGGGTCAGCAGTTACTCTGACCAAGTCAGGTGATAATAGAAATATTCAAAAACACATTAGTTTTATAACTAATATAACTGAAGCCTGGTTTCCTTTCCAATGTTGACTGAAACATATGCATTCCATTTGAGAAGTGGAATGCCCAACATACCTATTTTAGCACCCCTAAAGAGAAAATGGTCTAACAGTGACCCAGGTCACACCCTGTTGCCATTACTCTTCCCCAATTCCGTTTTGGCTCAAAAGCCCACACGGACGCATGCACCTATAGTGTGGGGCGGCTGGAAGGGAAGTCAACCATTGGAAAGGAACAAATCAGGCTTTCAGTTAGATGATTTATAAAAAACATAATGTGTTTTTGAATAAATCATTACACTGAACTGATTTACACCAATGTTGACTGAAACATTGCATTAACCCCAGTTGAATGAATATTTGTCAATCAACACCAGACTAGCACACTAGTCGGAGGTGGTGGAACATGATATTACAGAGAGCAGCCATAGGATGCAGTCAAAGGTAGACAAAAACGCCAGAGCCAAAAAATACATGGAATCTAGATTCCTTAAAAGTCAGGAAGCCAATAATTCACCTAGATAGTGGAGTTCACCATGGGTGAGTAAGAGGACATCAGACTTTATAATGTGATTAAAAGACCTGACCAACGTTTTTTGGAGGAGAGCCAAGAGCCGCGAATCCCGCAGAGAAAACCCAAAGCCTAAGGAATAGGAAGGGAAGAGCTCGACAGAGACTGGAGTGCGACGTAGGCCTGGACAAGGGCACGAAGCACCCGCGCAAAGGCGGAGAACAAGGCCTCACAGCCTTGCGAACAACTGAGGCTCCGGGAGGGAACCAGAGAGCGCAAGGGGACCTGCGTAAAGACGCGGGGCAAAGAAGCCTAACCCAAAAAACGGAGGAGCGGGCCCCCAGAGAGGGGGTCCGATCGGAGCACCACAGAAGAACCCTGCGGAGAGAGGCAGGGGGAGATAAAGGTTGAGAGACGAATGAAGGCTAAAGGCCCCAGCCCCGTGGAGGGCTGAGAGTTAAGTCCGACCCTGACCCTGGAGGAAGAAGTTACAAGGAGAAGGAAATCTCCGAGCTAATCCAGCCGGGACAGGGACCCGAAAGAGAATAAGGCGAGGGCTAGAGCGACGCCGCACCAAGGACGATGGGGGGCTTCGCCAAGACACTCGCCGAAGAACTACGACCACCAAGAGGGAACTAGCTTACGGGACAGAAACGGACGCCTTGCAGGAGTCAAAATGGAACGAAACCAACGTCACCGAAGGCGAACGAACAACCTAGGTGTGGTAGGCTGGCTAGTTGGACGAAAAAATCCAGACCAAAAACGCATGATCGGAGACAGCCAACAAAGCCTCAAAATAAGCGAAAAGTCCCACATCAGACTGTCACAGTCAGGAGATGGAGGGACGATCCAGGCCTCGACTCGGCGGTAGACAAAACACAGAGGAAAGACGAGGCAGACTCCGCCAATAACGAGGAGCGCGGCACCAGAACCGGCAACCGAAGAGCAGTCAAAGGCTAGATTAATGATAAACTAGCCCCTCCCCAGATCGGGCCAGAGTCATCCGGGCCCGAGAGGTAAGGAAAAGTGGGTAAACCACCAGAGCATAACAGAGGGGAGAACCAAGAGGTTAGCTCTGCAGGGACACGAGTCGAGCCTCGAGCGGCGACCCGAGCCGAGAGATCACTAACTGCTCGGGGAAGCCGGAGCAGAAGCCTAACCCCAAAACGGAGGAGCTGGCCCCCTAAGAGGGGTTCCGATCAGAACACACAGATGAACCCCACGGATAGAGGCCCGGGGGAGATAAAGGTTGAGAGACTTAATGAGGCTAAAGGCCCCAGCCCCCTGGAGGGCTGAAAGATAGTCCCGGGGACCCGGACCCGATGATCAGCTACAAGGAGAAGGAAATCTCGGAGCTAATCCAGCCGGGACAGGGACCCGAAAGAGAATAAAGGCGAGGGCTAGAGCGACGCCGCACCCAAGGGACGATTGGGGGCTTCGCCAAGAACCTTGCCGAAGAACTCAGACCCCAAAGGGAACGACTTTCGGGACAGAACGGACGCCTTACAGGATTCAATGGAACGAACCAACGTCAACCGCAAGGAACTAACCGCCCAACCTAGGCTGTGTAGGCTGAGCTAGTGACGCTAAAAATCCAGACAACGCATGATCGGAGACGCAACAAAGCCTCAAACTAAGCGAAATTCCCCACCTCAGACTGTCACATCAGGAGATGAGGGAACGATTGCAGCCTCGACTCGGAGTAGAACCGAACACCGAGGAAAACCGGGCAGACTCGCAATAACCGGGAGCCCGCGGCACCAAACCGGGCACCGAAGAGCAGTCCAAAGGCTGATAATGATAAACTAGCACTCCCCCAAGTCGGGCCAGAGTCAATCCGGGCCCGAAAGGTAGTACAAAGTTGGTAAACCCCCGAGAGCCTACCAGAGGGGATAACCCAGAGGTTAGCTCTGCAGGACCACGAGTCGAAGCCCTTCGAGGCGCCCGAGCCGAGAGCTCACTAACTGCCTCGGGGAAGCCCGAGCAGAAGCCTACCCAGTGCAACGCAAGCAGAGAGCAGGTGACAAGTCGTAGAAGGACAAAGAGCCAAACATGAGAACCTTCTGGGCCGAACGACTAATCGTATCGAGAGGCAAACAAGTATCTGCGTAGCTTGACTCCGGCTATGGGCATAAGGAAGCCACCGAGAAGAGGTGTCCGCGGGCTTCATACGTCTTCGACACAATATCTCCTGAGGATGAAGAAAGTGAGAGAGCCACCGGAGAGTGCTACCCGAACGGGCGAGATACCCATTAAGGATCACCAAGCCCTCGAGAGAAGGAGTGGGGGGGTTTTTAACCAAATCGTCAACCAAACTCGAGACTCCAGACATGGAAGAAATGACTCACAGCCACCCGGGGGTTTACGCCCCGAGAATCCACCCGGGAGCGAGAAAGCGTCCAACCGACTTTAAAGTTTCAGGTCACTTTTTGTACTACTAGGCTAGAGGGCTAAAAATCCCCAGTCGGAAGTGGGCAGACCACCTGTCCCAGTGGGGATCCTTTCTCTTGGTTTTTTTTTGTCAACCCTCCCATGTACGTAAAGAAGACAGAGCCCCTCCACCTCCCGCTTCTCCCCCCTGACCCGAGTGTACTACGGGGACAAGCACAATTTCCGGTCTCAAGTCACGTCTGAAGACAACAGTCAACTGCAAAGAACAACCGAGAAGCCCCTGTTAAGGCCGAGTTCTGAGAACCCACAAAACTAGGGATACCCCGTCGCGGGATCCACTAAGCAGCACAGTTGATACAGAATGCTTGGCAAGAAAACCCCGCAAGTGAAGATAAAATCGAACAACGGGAGCCTGAACACCCCGCTGGAGGGATGGGGGAACCCCCTAAGACCAAACCAAAGTCGGTAGCACACACCCTGCGTTAGGAGGCCGGACGATCCCCAACGCTAGGCCCGGACGAGCCCCACGCTATTCCGAACAAAGCACGAATCTAAGCTGTTCAACGAGCCCCAAGCAATGGGGCAACCGTCGAAGCCGACCCAACCAAACCTGTGTCCCCGTCCCACAGAGGGAGACAGCGGACCAGGCAAGTCAGCCGGGAGCCAAAGGCATGTTCGGAACAGTCAAAGCCAGCCCCTAACCCCCAACCCCGAACAAACGGGAGAGGATCCACTGTAAAGACACACCCGACCCAACAGTGGGCAGTGGCCAGGCAAAAGTTCGAAAGACCTCAAGGGCTATCCCCAAGGGGCGATTAGTAAGGCCTTGGAGCACAGGTAAGGTTAGACAAGAGAGCCAAACCACCAGCGCGCCTGCCAAACAGCCCAGAGGGGGCTAGGGTATCCACCTGGTGGGAGCCAAGCCCCAATGATGGGAAACCGAGCATCAGCATCAAGACGACTGACAAAGCCCGATACCGTCAATAGCAGTCTAGGCCCCGAGGGCACCAGCGGGCCTGTAGGCCGAGGTCTCGCATCCGCACAAGAGTGAGGACGGAGGGCAAGGAGAACAGCCAAGGCGCGATGATCAGGTTCCCCGTACGGAGTGTAAGGCCAAGGGAGAAGGCATAAGCCCCTACCCCCCATGCCTAGCCTACCCAGGGAGGCCCCTGGAGGGGCCGCGCTAGACCGGTATAGGCACAGGCCTCAAAACCCCGAAGGGGGCCAAAGTAATGCACCAAGCAGCACAGGGCATCAGCCTAGGCCAGCTAGGCCCGACAAGGTCCACCCACTGCGTGGGAAGCACCAGGGCCAGCTACCCCAGAATGGAGATGAAGGGTCTCAGTCGAGTCGCAAAGGCTAGGCGATGAAGCCCCAATGCCGAGGCCAAGCGAAAGTCCAAGGACCGCCGATGCTTAAGGCCACGACCATCCAAGGAGTCGGTGGATAAAGACCAAAGAACCCAGTATCACAAGGGCCAAGCTGGATACATGGTCTAGACCCCAATGGGAAACAGAGACTAACGCCATACGGCAACTGTCACTAGGCCCGACTCAAAAGCGGCGCGTAGCCCCCCAGCTGATCCCCAGGAGGGAGCAGCAACTGCCTCCATAGCCTGAGACCAAGTTCCCCAAGGGAGACGGCGGACCATGCTAGGTAGCAGTAAGCCAACAGCAGAGTTTAAGAGCCAGGACAGCCACGGCCTAAATGGCCCCAGCGCCTAACTGGCCGAGACCATAGGTCTCAATCCCCTTGGTGCACACGACGGCCCGGACTAGCAACCACGAAGGCACTAGGCTACCAGGGCAGCAACAGCCGCCAACGGAGGCAACGACGGAAGCGCCGGCGACCAGAGCTAAAAGCCCATGGAGGTAGCAGACGGCCAAGACTACCCAAGCACCAAAAGGAGCCCGAGCAGCGAAACCACCCCAGAGGAGCGGGGGCAGAGTGCATAAGGCTAAGTCTGGACCGCCGCCGAAGCTGCAAGCTATAGGCACGGAAGAGTGCGCCCCATGCCCAGGCCGAGGCGGCCAGGCCAGCCAACGGCAGGGCAGGAGCACCCCAGGATGGAACCCTGCATGCAGAATCTAGAGCAACGTCGGAGGAGATAGACGCGGTAAACCCGGGACTACACAAGGCTGAGAGGCTCCCACCCCAAGGCCAGGCAACATGGCCAGCCATGGGTGAAGCCACTCAGGCAGGCCGCCCCTTAGGGGAGCCCTGCCAAGAGCAGACTGGGTAGACCCGAGACCGCCTAGACCTACAGCATCCCCGAGGTGATGCCCGAGAGCCAAAGTGGCGCGACATCCCCAGCAAGGGAGACAAGTCGGCGGCGCCGTTAGTTTGAAAGTCAACACCAGGGAAGGCGGACAAACAACACCCGAGCAACGCCCCCGTGAGAGGGGATCAGTCGCTGTGGTTAAGCCCGGTAATCAACGCCAACGACGGTGGATAAACGTCACCATGCAGCGCGCCCCTGTGGGAAGGAGGCGCGGCCAAGAGGATTGAGTGTAAACAATCAACCCAAGCCGATCACCTCCGAGAGGTGAGACGCTATAAAAGGGAGGAGTACTCCGCGCCCGAAGGCGGGGAGAACAGCCCCTAGAAGTCCCGGAACCACGAGCTATACAACCCGCGAGAGACTTATAGCGACATGGGCTACGCACGGGCAAGCAGTGCGCCCTGAGGGCATGCTGCAGCCTGCACCGAGCCCCCCGCGAAGGCAAGCCCCGGAAGCTGCCCCGCGAGGGCGCCGAGAACGGAAACACCCACGGGGTGTACCGTAACGGCAGAACCGTAGCGGGAACTAGCGCTGGACGAACTGCACCAGTAACCGCACACGGAACCCGCGTGAGCGGGGACCAACCTGGCGAAGCGCTGCGCGCCCCACCTAGCCCGCGATGGCCTGGTGAAGCATGCAGCACGAGCCAGATTAACCCCGCGGGGCTAGCAGGCTAGCCATGCAGGGTGTGCCGTAACGGCTGAACCGAAGCGGGAACCAGTGCTGGTCAAACCGCACCAGTAACCGCGCACGGTACCCCGCGTGAGCGGGGACCAACCTGGCGAAGCGCTGCGCGCCCCACCTAGCCCGTGAAGGCCTGGTGAAGCATGCAGCACGAGCCAGATTGACACCGCGCGGCTAGCAGGCTAGCCATGCAGGGAGCAGTGAGCATAAACGACACCCGCGGCGCCCCGCAACGGGGCACCGAGGAAACCACCTCAGGGCTGGACGAATCAAGCCCCGAGACCGGTACCACGGCAGCGCGGTCGCAGGGTCCGAGACCCCTAAACCACGAGCGCCGGGTGTCGGTACTGGCGATGGATCGGCCCGAGAAAACCCGGGCGTCACCATGGCCAACACACCGCCACCGGACGGACTGCAGCCGCTCAATCCCACAGGGAGAGAGCAGAGCAGACCACGCTAGCCTGCACCGATAAAGCAACGAGCTAAATCAGGCGAGCCAGCGCCGGCCGCGTGCTAGCCAGGCTGGCCCC
>JAMKCH010015986.1:0-73007 GCA_023653785.1 Ophioderma brevispina
AAAAGAGGGAGAGAGTGAGCATAATGAACAAGTTTTATTTCATCTGGTCAGTTAATCAATTTTTATTTGCCACAAACTCACCTTGATAATTACGTATATTTGCACCAGAGAAAAATTAAAGTTTAGGAGTGTTTTGCTTGTAACCTGACTTTCTCATTCACTCTGTATACTTGATCTATCTATGCGCTTTTGTTCTTATATCTTCCAAAAGACTATAATTTTGGTGATTTAAAAATATTATGGGCTAATTACAATCTAAAATACAAATAGGCATTAGATTTCTTTCAGAGCCAGTCATAAAATGTAAATAATCCCTCACAAATACAAACTATTGTAGTAAAGAATGTTAACACTGCCCACAAAGTGAGCCCACATATGTCTTCTTGCTTGTTTCTGTGCGAAGTAAATTGGGTGACTTTCTGAAGTCACATGTCATAATCAAACCATTGATAGATTTAAAGAACATTTCCTATCACAAAGACCTTGGGGCCTAATAAAATGTTTTATATTTTTCCAAAGTTCAGGGAGCACTCTCAACACTATTCTTCATCATGCAGATAGGACAAATTGACCATTTTGACCAAGGGGTCTACATGTAGCCAGCAACTTCTGCCATGCTTATCATTCATTGATTAAAACATGAGCTCTAGATATCAATTCAATTCAATTAAACATTTGAATTGACTTTTTTATATGACTGCCTAGGCAAGTGAAAAAAAAATAACAGGTTGCTCGTACGGACATTTTCAAAGTTGGTGAATGAAGGAGGCACATATATAGTATTTTTAAAAAATATTATTAAATTATACTAGAGGTGGGCTATTAGTAGGGTCATATTTGTCATAGTTCAGATCACTTCGAACAAGGCTATGACTATATGATTCCTATACCCATTTTCAAAGAAAAAAAAATTTAAATCGTGTGAAAAAGGGTGCCACAGGCAGGGAAAGAAAAATCCCAAGATGGCCACCATATTGCCAAAAAACATATTTTTGACCATAACTGATAAGTTTGTTTTGTGGCAATACCCATTGTTTTGTTGTCCTGCAAGGAATTTCTATGCAACTTCCTCTCATACAACTTTTTCCTTTGCTTGAGATACAGTTTCGCTTAATTAATTAAAATTTGGACGCGATGGGCGCTTTCAAAATAATACACCATATCAAAAGTTTTAAATTTTAACCGGTAGGGCATCAATCAAAAAATTTTGATTCATTTTCCTGAAGATTAGAGCTGTTTAACACTTACCATTTTCCTGTGGCAGCAATTTAACACATCTGTGGCCAAGTGGGTCAAATCTGACCCAGAGAGGGAACAAAGTATATTTCTGATATCTCTCTTTGGGCTTTTGGGATCTTGGCTGGTATAATAATACCACATAATCCAAGTCCTTTGAAAAGCCATTGCAAATACTAGTAATAAGGATTTATAGATTGATTGACAACCCAAGAATTTTCTTGTCTCTGCTAAATCATTATTAGCTGCAGTTTATAAAGGGAGAGTGTTATGCAACATTCAACCTTGGAAAGATGCAAAAACAGACACATGTAGGAATAGCTATACACTATGACTGACTGAACTGGGCCATAAGGTGTTAAACTTTGATGAAAACATGCTCATTGAAATATACAGGGGTCACCAAACTTTCTTATGAGTAGGTTTCAATGGAGGGCCTACAAAACTGCATCTGCAAACACCATGCCTGCAAGTCAAATTTTCAGCAAGTGTTCATAATTAAAACTCAACTTTTTGAATGTCACCATTTTCATTAGGATGTGCATTTTATGGGAAAGCAAAAACTGCATTTTCAAGAAAATGAAAGCCTATGGTGAGATGAAAGTTGCATAGCATGATTCCTAATACCCCAAAAACATGGGTATTGCCACCAAAATTAAAGGAATTTATTGGCATAAATCTATCGGCACATATATAATGAAATATCCCTAAATAAGACGTACCAGATGGTTTTCATGGTCATTGGAGTATTCCTTGCGAAAAAAATCCAGATTATTCCGACAAATGTCGCGACTGTACAACAATCATGGAAGCTGCCATCTTTATTCCCTGTGCTATATTTACACGCAATACCAAAACAGAAGCCAGCGTGATATATTTCGCTGGCTTCTGTTTCGGTATTGCGTGCGGCGTTGTAAAATAAGCACAGGGAATAAAGATGGCAGCATCCATGATTGCAATACAGTCGTGACTTTGTCGGAATAATCTGGATTTTTTTCGCAGGAATACTCCAATAATCATGAAAACCATCTGGGTACCTCTTATTAGGATATTTCATTATATATGTGGCTATGCTGATTTATACCATAATTGCTTTAAGCACATGAAAACAAAAATAATTGAGTTAATCAAAACTCAAATTTTACCAAATTTGGTTTCCATTTTGGATTTTGATGGGGCACCCTGGTTTCACTCTTTCCATTTTTTTTCTTTGAAAGGGGATCGAGTGATTAAAGTCATCAATGAGTTCGAAGAAATAGTCCACCTTCTAATTTTTATTCTAGATCTACTCTCAATTCACATTGCTGAATCCTTTGGGTGGTGATTTTAACAATAGAGAGGCCCCCTCAATTTTTTTTATTTCCTCAGTTGCCTTTTTGCCCAAGTGTTGTAAACTTTATTAATAGTCTTGAAAAAAGAAATGACATCAAGCACTTACAAGCACATCTTTTTTTCAATCAAATTGATTTGATAACTTTGAAACAAGAAATTTAAAAAATCATTCCCCTCAAAATCGGTGAGGGGAATTGGACCACGCAGCATATCAGGGTGTTATTCGTCCAGAAATTTTTCCTGATTTCAGGCATTTGTTCTTTATTTTCAAATTTCCGCACTTACTTTATTTCAATTTCACATTCAGCCGATTCTACTAAGCATTTTTTGGTAAATTTCACGCTGTTTTCTCCAGGATTTTTTAACCAAATTCAGGATTCTCCGCAAACTCAATCACACCCCTTGCCTATGTTTTTGTTATTTTTTTCTGGGGGTTTTCACATCCTAGCTATTATTGTACAGGTCGGTTACAACATTGTTGTATAGCATTTTATATCACATCCGCTTTAATACTCAATCTTTGAAAGCTATGAAACATGTTAATGGTAACATAACATACTGTTCAATATAATTTCCTTGGATCAAGATGTATGCCCCTTGCATCACCTGCATATTTAGTACACAACAGAGCAAAAGCATTGATCCTTGGTCAGTTCGTAGACACCCGGTTTGTTCCGAGGGGGCATTTTCCCTGTAGGTGCAACAAATGTCCCGATCACAAGCAAAAATTTTCCCGGTCGCAGGGCAAAAGACTCAGAAAAGGCCTGATTTAACATGAATATCCGTGTTGTTTCCCGATTACCACTCAGATTTTTTCAGAGGGGCACTTTTGCCCCTTTGCCCCTCCTGGCTATGCCAATGTCCTTGTTAATGGCAAATTTATTAGCATGATTGGTTGCAATTTTAGTACTTTTGTTTAAACAGATGCATGCAGATTTTCCCAAAACACACCTCGAGATGCACCTTTGATTGTTGCGTGCAAGTACATGTTCCTGAGATCAAAAATTTTAACGTATCAACAAGTAATGTCACCGATTTTCAAGCATTTTCTTTCCCACCATGATCATGTCACCCTTGAAGTTAGTTTGGAAAATATTTTCTACATGGCCGTTTCACAGTAATTGCCAACTCTTTTGTCACCGGTGTCATTTTTATCAACCTTGTGTCCTTAAGCTTTGTTATTTGTTTTCTCTAATGTGTGTAAGACTATAAATTTTAAGGAAAAATAGAAGGCACACCTTAATCTCTTCTCCTTTATTACTTTTTTTAATGAGTTTTTGAAAATTGAGGCCATTTTTGTAAAAATCAAATATTTTTTAATGAAATTAGATTAATTGCCAAAAGAAATTAGACTTGTCTTAATCATACATTAAATATGGCACCTTCACGATACCAGCTGAAAATATAACATGAATGCTTGAAATTTGCACATTTCTTGACATTTTTTGCTTCTATCCCCAAAACAAGGTTCTTGACATAAAAAAGTTTTTTTATAAAATAAAAAAAGTAACAGAGCAGAGTGATTTTTCATGAGTTGATTAGTTGTAGGCCTGCATAAGAACATTTGTACCAATGCAAGCAAATCCTCACCCATTCATGTTAGCAGAATAATTACTTTCATTTCCATTTAGATGTTTGACTGGACATGTTAACGGAAATTTTGACTTAAAATCTTATCTTTTTGACATTTATTTTTAAAACAAAAAATGGATTTTAAGCTTATATTAAAAGGGAAACACTACAACTTCCCCTAGTTAATCTTTGTTTCATCTCATTTCCTTTCTCATATAATTCCAACTGTTAGATTGGCATGGTTGCTTGATTGAATCTTGCGTTGGACATGACAAATTGAAAATGTGAACAGGGGCTTTTTTGAAAATTTACTAAACTGATCACACCTCAAAAGTAAGTTGGTAGTTCCCAAACCCATGGAACAACTAGAAACCTACTATCCATTTAAAGGTGCAACGAGATATTTCACATCGGGGTCCCTAAAAAAATCGAAGCAACTGATTTTTGCTCTGATGTAAAGCTTTCATCAAAATATCCCCATCTAAAACTATTAAGCTTGAGAAATTGTTTCTTCTTTGGTACAGAAATTGTGAATGTCGATTTCGTTATAGGAGCAAATACGAAATTCAAGCCTTTGTTTTCTAATTTTTTGTAAAATATAGCAAATAATCCAGATCGCCTTTTTTCCCCTCTTTTTTATGACCTTTCTGTCGCCAATCCAGGTAAGAAAATATATTGAGTGTCCTATCTATATGAAATGACTATTATGACACAATATTTGCGGGTGTGTCAAAATCCTTCGTTGCACCTTTAAAGTTGCAGACCTCCTCGTTTTTGATATATCAACTCGAGTGTGTTGGACGTGCACCAATTGTGTTGGACGTGATAGTGTGAATGGAAAATTTCAGTTGATGAAGCCAGTCATTTTACAGTTGGTTGTCAAAACTTTGTAGTACAATTTACTAGTAGAGTGAAATCACTCTCGGACAGAAGTATACAAACATAGAACTTACCAAGGGCTTCTTCAATATCATAACTGATTTTTTCAAGACCCAGTCGTAATAATTTTGGTGTGGGCATTATCAATGAGGGATTGTCTTTGAAATGATCCACTCAAATATGGCCACAGATATCCACCACAGAAGTGTCAGTGAAATGAATAAAAATGGTATTTAATGTGAACGGAAAATTCACGTCCAACACTCAATTTTGATTGTTCCCTATAGTTTTTTGAGCACTCTGCTACACCATATTTTCACATGTAAGAGAAGTGTCACTATTTCCCTAAAAGAACTCAAAGTAAAAATTGACAGGCTCTACATTGCAATACGGGCACTGAAAACAACAGGCATGTATTTTTGTGACTAACTGACGCCATATCAAGTCAAATTTTTTGTGGCCGTCTCCTGAATACAAGCACAAATAAGTTGGTTTAGTATGGGAGGTAGCTAGTAGAGATCTACGTAAAACACAAAAAGTGCCTCTGTATCACCTTCCTGTAAAAATCCTATAGGTTTTTAAGTGACAATTCAAAATTTGGCAATTACTGTGAAACGGGCCACACTTATTTTAAAATCTAAGTTCACCAATTAACAACCTGTGGCACTGATGCAATAAACAACAAAACCAAATATTGACATTCCAGTCTTTGATTAAAAAATAACAATAAATATAATGTTATGATTTTTCAGAACACCATTGAATTTGTCCCATGCTGTTAATTAATTACCCTTAAATACAGGCACAGAAATACAAACAAAAGTATGTCCATCATAATAAGAGTAACCAGATGAGCAAGATTGATTTGTGACGATTGGATACATATTATAAAATCATTCTTGAGAGCCCTTTCCATAAATAAAGAGAACACTAAAAATATTTACAAATCACATCCTTGACACTAATGAATACAACAGAACTCTAGGTAATAGCCATTATAGATCCATTTAATAATGAATATAATATGACCAGATGTTGGGATTATTTCAATAGAAAACAAATGGGGATCATAATAGGATTTACTTGAAGCAAACCTCCGTAAGCAGTCTGTTTTTCTTGCACATAATACATGCACTACCATCACATCATTTTGCAGACCACTAATGTACACAAATGATTAGTACCTCCATACACTTTGCCAATCGCAAAATTAACTATTTTGGATGTCCTTCTCGATTAGAGCCATATATATTTATACACTATACAGGGTTAGAGGGGAAATGAGGCAAACTTTTTCCCAAGGTACTGGCTACAGACTATCACCCGTCACACCCGGCCAAACCCAAAGGGAAGGGGTGGTAGCCCGTAGCCGTACCACAAGGAAAAAGGGTGGGCCCCATTTCCCGAATAAGCTGGTAGTAAATTTGTTTTATAACACCCACTGTTACTCTGTGACGAGGTTGTAGTACAAAGTTCAAACGATTTCCCAAGGGAAAAGCACTTGTAATCAGAATCAGCCGATGAAATAGCATGATTATTATCATGAATATTCATGAGGTGTAATAAAAACTTGCAATAGTTATCTACCAACAATGGTTTTTGCTCTTTTCAGCTCTCAGCATATAGCTCCACCGCAATGAACTGAATCACACCGGCGTATCACCATACTGTTTTTTTTTTCTTCGTCTTCCAAGGGGACCCGGAGGGGGTCAAAGTACCTCTAAATAGCTGAAATTGGGCTGATTTTGCATGTTTTTGGCTTTGAATTTCACATGGGCAACATGCCCTGAAAATGACGGATCTTGAATATCTTTTGAGTCTTCAGATGTTTCATCTTCATTCTCAGTTTCCCTTTTCCAACCGCCACGTCAAAAACCACATCTTCTACAGATTCGTTGAGCAGACTGTACCTTTTGTCCTGTAATAAGATCACACATACACACAAACAAAATCATTATTACAAATGTTGTTTCCCTGAGCGGGCGCATATAGCGACCCAGGTGTTTCAAGAGCAAAGGCCCTTTAGGAGTGGCACACATGTTTCCACTCACCGGCAAAAATCCCTGTTGCCGGCAAAGTCCAAAAAGGGAATGATTGTTGTCCTCGTCAAAACAAGTTTTCGAGGGAGCACTCTTCCCCCCTCTTCCCCCATCTGGCTATGCCACTGTGCACTGAGTCAGAGTTATTTTAACCCATTATCCACTAATGCATATGCAAAAACTTCTTTCTCTTCTGTGAGATATTTTAATTAGATTTTGTAGAACAGATCCTAAGCTAAATCCTCATTTTTATTTCATCCAATTGATGCACCCATACGAGAATATGTCATTGACACACAGGATCAATACCACTCGGGCACTTTCTCGAAGGTTTCAGAAACTATAGGTATACGGTTGTGCAGCATCTTGTGGGACTAAACTGTTTTCAAAAAAGAAATTGTAGAGATCAATTATCTTGCACTGAACCTTAACTAATCATATTTTTTTCAAACTTGAAAGGATAATTCAACTAACTTCCAGTTGAGATTAACTTAGATTTTTTGGAAAAAAAAAATCTTTGATTGTAATATTTTTTTTGAGACGGTCTGTATACTCCTATTATATACCCTCATAGATATATCCTTGTCATCTGAGTGGTTAATGAAAGTCCTCATGACTGGTTATAAGTCACACTATTTTCGGTTAGTACCCTTTACTGCCCGGTATAGAAATTTTCTGCCCAGGTATAGTAATTTTTTGGACCGTATAGTAATATTTGGGACCCGGTATAGTAACTCTTTGCACGGTATAGTAATTTCCTGCCCTATCTGTAGTCTCGTTACTGCAGCAAGATCTATATCTCTATGAGGTATTAAAACAATATTAACATAACTCCCTTTATTCGGGCCATATTCAAATCTATTGACCCTCGGTGATCTCAGAGGACCTCAGCTCCGCTGCCAGGAAAATAGTACGCGTCCTCGATATCAACCTCGGTCCAATAGATTTGACTATGCCCCTCATGGACAGTCAATATTTGTCTACTATACCACATGTCTTTTTAGGTAAACCAAGGCCAACTCGTATTTACACGCTATGCGTAAAATATGCCCCTGCCGAATGTCCGCCGATCACTAAAATGCGATAAATGTAACTACAATCACCTCACCCCCCCCCTCCCCAACAACCCGAACAACCCCACCCCCTCCTCAAAATCCCGCAACAACCCACCCCTCCCCTATGCATAGTAGTCTTTATGTAGTGAAGGAATGTTGCCTATCCTACGTAACCGTGTTCTGTGTCATCATTATGCATATTTATTAGCTCTTTGCATACCTAAGCCGCATATATCACATAATTTTCAAATTTCAAAAAAATGTGCCCCTTATAGGCTTTCATTTACCATGCGCACAGGAATTTTGAGTATCTGATGTACCTCTATAAAAAATAAAGCAATTCGCTGATTTTTTTGCCATATTACTTCGCTCATTTGCAATACTCAATTTGTGCAAAAATACGCCCAAATCTATTCAAGGTTGAGAACTCTTCGGCCCCTCGTCCACCAAGTTACACATATACCCGTATGGACTCCAGAACACTTGTACAAGGCCTGCAGAACATGTTCGTAATTATTCAAATTAGATACTTAATTAGCCATCTTTTATTTAATGCCCATAATTAAAGTTACAAAATATAAAAAATGTAAGTTAGGATTTCATCCATCCTTCTTACATTGGCATTACAAGTAATATGCCATTATCTAGTACTTTTTGCCATCAAGAATTGAAAATTGGGAATTGGGGGGGGGGGGCACTTTGTATTCAAGGTGGATATGATGCGTGAACCAGAAAACGCGTAAAAAAGGGTGTCTTTTTTTCCCACTGCTATGGTACAACTCGTTTATAGGGTGTCCAAACAGTAAAATATGGAAAAACAGGGTATGTTTTTTCTCAACCCTGAAATTGTCAGTTTTTTCTCATAGTAGGGATCAAATCATCCAAAATATTGTAATCGGAACTTGGGAATAAAGCAAAACAATAACATGTATATATACGATTCATGTATGCGTACTTGTTAGGGGTATCATAAACATATAAAAATACTTGTTTTAGGGTATGTTTTAGTCTTGTTTTTTAGTCGGTTAAAATATGTGTTTAGGGTGCACTTTGGAAGTCCTTGTCACCATCATATATCCACCTTTGAATACAATGCCCCCCCCCCCCCCCCGGGAGAGAGAGTTAAACTCTACAGTGGTCAGAGTGGGGGACACAAGAGTAGGAAATCACGTTATAACGTAATAACCACATAGAAGGAATAACACTATCACAATATTCCCCTTTCTTGGCTAAAGCCAGGGGATAAAAAATTAAGTGAACATCAGATATACTCACGGCCTTGAAGTTCTTGGCTACGTATCGGTCGAATCGGGCTTATTTGAAGTTGTGGGCTATATCATAATAAAACATAATAATACGTATTTTAGTTAATGAATAGCAAAAGACAACTAAACCGTAACGTCGTGGAAAGAAAATGGGCCTACCCAGCACAAACAACTTCACGTTCCTGTCTCTCCTCTCCATTGAACAACATAACCATGCAATAGGAGTGGCATAAACTGAGATACAATATAAGACAGTCAATGCCGGGAGATCCTGGGGGGATTTCTTAGTGGAAAAAGGGATAACGGGTTGTGCTGCCGATACGGGTTTTGCATTTTTAGCGATTTTTGCATATTGATGGGTCCCCTTTTTTTTCTCACAAATTGGCATAAATAAGCTTGCATTTCTGTTGCACGTGTATTTTGTTTCCAAGTGGTCCAGCAGGTATGGAGAAAGCATGCAAACCTTGAAGTGTGAAAAATACGGCTTTGAGAATGGGTTCACATACATTTTCCAGTTTAGTTTTTCTCTCAGTTCTGGGGTTTGCTTCACCCCAAACCCAAGTCCACCAAGAGTCTCAGGATGGGTTAGTAAATCTGTCCTTTTTTGGTATATTTTTGGGGTAGTGGTTCAACACCCGACCACACATCCCTACCCAACCCAAGTAGAACCCTCCGGGGCTGGATTTGACCTGTCAGCAAATACGGCTTGGCAAAGAAATTAAATTTAGGGAGAAGCTTGCTTGCCGAGTGTGAAGTGAAATATCTTCCCAAAGCCTAGTAAAAGAAACAAGGACAGAATTGTAGGAGAATTTAAGTCCTTGCCTGCCATCGTAGAAATATGCTCATGAGAAATAACGATTTTCTGTCAAAAAAGTTCATGAAATATGCTGGACCAATATCACTTTAAAAAGGTGCAATGAGAGATTTCAAGTCATCCATATTTTTCTGGGTAATAAACTAATAAATAATATGTAGTGATTTCCAATATAGATTCGAATGCTCATAGATCACTGCCTTTTATTTGGTTCAGAAATAACTTCAAATGAAAACAAAAAGTGATTTGTAAATATGCCTTATATTTTCAATAGCAAACATAAGCTGAATTTTTGTAATTTGCTCCTATACAAATTAGAAATTTCACATTTTTTGTACGAAAAACAGTTCTCATCAGCCTTAATCTTACAGACAGGCGCGATCCAGGGAGGGGACGGGTGGGGCGCGCGCCTCCGGTAATTCTGCATATTCTTGCAAATCAGCCCTTTTTTGAGCATTTTGGAGACCAGTTACAGTCCTTTTCAGTTTCAGATTCAGCCCCCCGGTAAATTTTTGGACATTTTTCAATCCTGGATCCGCCATTGCAGTTTGGGGGATATTTTTTGATATAAAGCTTTACACCATGGCAAAATCAATACATTTTTTCACATTTTTTCGGGACACCTGTTACGTTGCAACCTTTAAAAAAAACAGCTTGAAACAAAATTGCAACCACTCTGAAATTTAAGAACCTCAACACCAAAGACCAATTCAGACAGCCTGTCAGTGTACTCCACATGCTCCCCAGACCCTGTTTCCTAGGACTCATGTACTTCCTCATTTGAAACTTTTCATTCTACTAGTGTATGCTTATATTTCAATATAATAAGGGTGGCACACGGGATGGGGGCAAAAAATTTTCATTAGGGCTGGGTTTCTTTATATTCTATAACCTATCTCAACATGAAATGAATAAAATTGTTTACCTGGTCCAAGCAATATAGGGGAATCAAGCAAGTGGCTAAACTAATCCCTTCAATCTCGAGAATTTAAAATTCATGAGTAGGCACAACCCAAAATCAGCATTTTCAATTTTTTTAGGAATCACTGTTAGGTGAAATCTCACATTGCACCTTTAAATTGCCCTGGTCTAAGCCACCTATATTGTTTTTGGAAGCTAATTTTAACAGTTCAATTTTATACTTGAAAAACCTGACCCAAAATCAACGAAAATGTATTCCCAACATGCAGTTTTTTGATAAATTTAAAAAAAGGCATTTTTTTTATGAAATGTATTGTGTTTTAGGGTCTGGTTAATTAAAGTGATCTTAACTAAAATAAATGCAATTGATTTTTCGTCAATATGTAAGTGAATGAGGCCTATTCTGAGTAATTGTAGAACCAAAATGCTTGCTTTTTTTGCAGCCTTATAATTTTCTAATTTTTCTTTTTGGGAATAAAATGATTAGTACGGCCGAATACAATACAGCCCAACATACTAGGGTTTATATAATGAAATTGATAATTAGTCAAGATTTGCTTGCTTTCATGAAGTTTTGATCTCAACGAAGGCCTAGCTTCAAAATATGAACATGGTTTTAGGCCTAAGGTCAATATTTGGTAAACAATATACAGTGTTCACAATGGGGACAAGGTCCGCGTCCAACTTATATTCTGTTCGATCTCATCATTTCGCACCATGTTTCACACCGCTAAAACCACTGTTACGTTGGAATTGCAACATTTCCGCACAACGAATAAAGGCATCATAAAACCAAAAACGCTTGAGCGAATGCAGAATCGTGTCATGACGTCACCCCACCCCAAAACCGAGATTGAACAAAGTATAATACCAAGGCCCACTGTATCCAATGTCATGAAAATGTATGCATAATTCTTTTTGAAAGAGTGGCAATATGTTAGGGCTAACATTTGGGTTAACAACTTTTAAACACCTATAACAGAGACAACACTAACAAAGCAATGTGGTGCTTGCTCGAAGACGACACAAAAAGTGAAGTTTTTTTTGCGGATATTGCCACTAACAAAATGTTCTTCCCCCCTTTGTTTAAGCCTAATACATATACGCCAGAGAACAAAACAAATTTTATATATTTTAATATATAAAGAGACAGAAAAAAATTGATTTTTCGTCACAGACACATGTTAATTTTTCTTTTACTTGGCCACCTAAGGCTAATAGCAATATTTTTTTTTTTAAAATGAAAATACATCAAACCATTGAAACCAGACTTTGTTATCCCACCAAATAAGTAAAAATTATTCGGCTTTTGTTTTGAGTACATGACCACACATGCATCAAATTTTACTTTGGAGTTCCTGGTAGTCAAAGCAATTTGGTTTATTCATGCTCCATGATGGTAGCAGACACCCAACCCTTGATTCCCATGGTTTAATTCCAGGCCTTCTGTTGACCTGTGCACTCTTTCAGTGTATTATCAATACAAAATCAGTAACTTTTAGGAGGCCCATGCAACCATGATGACATGATGATGATGTTGATTTATTGAGATGTATGACTGATGATATGACGATAAATTACTGAATAATGAATGATGGAAAAGTTTAACTAGTAATCTGCCACCACCCTACCTTGACACATCATAGCCTACCCGGGTACCAGACCACAACCCAATATGGAGTGTCTAGTCAGAGCAATCTCGGACTACCACCACCCCATGAATTTGTTTATGAACAACTGGAAATGTACATGGTATTTTAAACTTGTACGTGACACGGCCGACATGGCAGAGGTTTTATGTCGGAAACTCGTTTTAGCAATAGCCAATAAATTAACATAATAAACAAGCAAACAATTTGATATACCGTCCACAACTTCGGTTGATTTTGTCACTCTCCATGGCAATAGTACTTACAACGGAGTCATGCTGAAATTTCGGGCATGTCAGACGAGTCATTTCAATCTCTTGCATTTCATCACATTTACAATAACCCACCCTCATTTTCTCAGTTTGGCCGACCCAATGTCAAAAAACGAAGACGTAAAGTTTCCCTGTACTACATGTCCCATGGCATGCTCTCAGTGTCTGCAGGGAAGCCGACCGTGACTATGACACAAACTTTTACGGCCGCGGCAGGACACCTTCCACTGAAAACAAAACTTCCTGATACACTCGGTCGCCCTGTCAATCACCGCATGACAGCGGATCGAAAGTTGCAAAAGCTCTTTGATTGTCTACCATTTGGCGCCTCACACAACGAGGTTATGATTGGTTGTCCCTTTTTTGACAAAGGATATTTTCTACCCTATATTCGCGGTCCTACGCACTGCTTATACCATTACCCGTGGACGTTAATGTGGCGTAAAGAGACTGATTGAGGGCGGTAGACTGATTTCTTTTTATATCACAGACAATCACAAAGAGCCGTACACTGCCTTTAAGTGCTAAGAAATAAAAGATATTAATTGAAATGTCATGATTATCACACGTACAAATACTTTAGTTGAACTTTGATATGGGTTATGCATGCGGAGAGATATCAGTTTTGTGACGGTACATAAGCCATAACTACTGACTATATACTGCTCCGGTACAATCTGATAATCGTGTGGTACAGTGACCTATCTTTTCTTATGAACGTTTTAACCCTCTCACCAAGCCTGTTTTTTGTAACACAGGGTTTACCATGGTGGTGGTTAGCCCCCCCCCCCTCGAGAAATTTTTATAACCCCCGATGCTTATGATTTTTGATAACAGTGGATAGCATGGTCCTCCTCTTTCCATTGATACCAAATAAGACCAAACATACCTATTATGCGTCCCACAATGACGTAATAAAGTCCGCGAGTCGGGCAAATTGGACATTTTTCCATAGAAAATAGCGAAAATCCATTTTGCGACTAAAAAAAACGTAGGAATCTCGGATTTTCATGCGGTTTTCAGCCTCTAAAATGATGGCAATTGGCTAGTTCTACATAAACAAAGAGTTTTAGAGCATACTGTGCATAATATTTTCAAAAACCACCAAAAATATCCTTGGGGGCAACCACCCCTCCCTTACCCTTCGACTTTGCCAGCATACCCTAACCCCGGTGACGTGCTACCTTCCTTTCACTTTTTTTCGCTAATGACGTCGGAAAGGATGAGAGAACGATTACCTAGCAGCTTTTTACGATTTTTTTTAGCGTTTTAGCCGCACGGAGCGAAGTTCGTAGGGTGGGGATGGTAACCACCCCCCCCCCCCCTTGGTAAGACGAGGGTTAACCTATTCTACGAGTTTAAGCACGTTATTTTGGTATGTATGGTCACGCTTAAACGGCAAATAGATTATAATCGTTTTTATTTTTTCCATATTGAATATATTTATTCTACTGACAATTCAATGGCCTTAAATCACACTGGAACGCATTTCGACAAAAGTACATAATAGGAACACTATTTTGAAGTTACAAGTCAATCAATTCCAATACTCCCATAATTAGAATTGATTTTGGTACAAATAATAGTGATGCATGTTTTACCACACTGCATTTAAAACAAAAAAAAAATACGGCGCAATTCACAGCAAAATGCCACAAAAATGCTACAACTGTCATAATTTGTGTGTACCATATCGCAGACTTTTTGTATATTTGACAAAATTTAAACCGAGTCCTATTCAAATTTTAAATAATATCACTTTCCAGACTACGCTATTGTGATTATCAACTATACAATTAAGTACGCAATTTGGGCAGTATATAAATAGTATATATTAGTTAAGATAACTGAGCGTGCATTCAGTTAAATTAAAGACAAAATTACGCGGTCTCGTAAATCAAACCAAGTCAAATCCTAAAGCAATTCACCACCAATAAAAAAAAAACTACCATTATAAAATTTCTCCCGATAACAACAGGCCAAATTCCGTATTGAACATTCATACCAGTTGGAGAACACTTACAACGGCTTCCCCAACTAAGTAAAATGCTGCACAATTTCCTGGTGGAGGGCACACTGTTGCAGGAAGGCTTGGGTGGCTTTCACGGAGCCGGGGTACAATTTCTTGATGTCTATGACAGCATTACGTTTGCTGATGATATAATGAGGAGATGAGATGAGATATGATGATGATGCTGATGATTGATGAGAATTTAGTGTTGCGATCCAAAAACGAATGATTATGGACACACTACTTTTGGCTTATAGAGAATCCCACATATACGTCCATGGTGAACCTTTTGACGCTCGACATTTGGTCCCATATATGCTTTCTGCACGACTGTTTTAGCTAAAGGTTGCATGCTAATAAAATCATTTGTATTTACATGATCATTATAGACCGACAGTCTAAAATCCATCGGAGTGGTAACATCTTTCTTTGCGTATCTAAGACCTGGTCGCTGATCTGGCGAAGGCTGAATACTCCAAAATAGTCCCATGGGTTCTACACCTGAAAGAATAACATGTAATAGGAGCAGGTAACATACCTGGTGGAGAGGGGTTTAGTCATAGAAGCCCCATGGCACCTGAAGTGCTTATGGGAGAAAATAAGAGTGGTCCATACAAACACTCTGATTTTCGTCCTAAGTATTTGCAGTAGACCCTGACAAACCCGTAAAGTTCAGTTAGCGACTATTTTGCAGCCTTTTTGACGTTTCTGCGCCTGTATTCCTTCTGTACAGAGTGACTCAATACAAACTTTACCCAACATGAAAGTGATATTTTTGCACTTTCTGTAATTTGATATATGTAGATTTTATTTAATCATAAAGAATGGGTAATAGAGCATCTTACCAGATTTTTTGTTCATTTTGGTTGAGTGGTTCTCAAGATATGCCCCACTGAACAATAAATCAGCGAAACAAACTTTTCCCATGGAACATAATTTTTCTTAGGCATGGTTGAACACATTTGCAACATCAAAAGTAATTTATCTTAACGGTCTTACCTTTAGTTTCTATCTTCTACATGTCCTCCCTGATTTGCGATGCACTGGTAGCCCTGGAGTGCATGTGTTGAACAGCTCTTGATGTTACACGCGTTCTCTATAAATGCATCGTTTATCCGTCGTCGTAGTTCTGGTAATGTGTTTGGGGGACCCTCATTATAAACTCTAGCTTTTACATCACCACATTAGCCAAAAATCAGCGGAGTTAGATATGGTGACCGAGAGGACCAATGCCACCATGCCCTAACCAATGACCTTTGGAAAGAGTTCGTGAAGGCGGTTTCTAACCATTACAGACCTGTGTGCAGGTGCACCGTCTGAAGAAACCAGGCACGAAGAATTGCTCCATGTCTTTGTAACTGTTAATGTTAATTTTATGAAAAAAATGTTGATATTGATATGAGGATAACGGCCCCATTCAAAAATTCATCAATAAAAAATGGCCCAATTGGGTTATGTTACCTGTAAACAGCTGATAAAACTGCAACTTTACTGCGCACCTTAGTCCGTAGTAGAAAAAATATTTGGGAGGGTTCCCTTTGGCGCATTACTCTCTACATTTGAGAGTTCACTGAGCCAATCAATGGAAAATTGGCCTCATCAACACACGACAAGTTCTCTTAAGTAGTGCCGTGGTATGTTGAGTAGCAAATTTGCAAAACGGTAGCTAAGTGAGGATCACCTGATACAAAGTAGCGCATGTCACAATTTTGTATGCGATTGCAGTGATGTCATCACCCCCCCTCTAACGCATGACGCTGAAAGACGATCTGGGAGAATTTTTGAGTGGGTTGTTGCGAAGCTTCTTTCTTACAGCTTTAATGATCGCAGGTGTTCTGATGCTCCTGGCCGTCTGCCTTCGTCCTTTGTTGCTACCATTTCAAAAGTTTTCATCCTTTGACTTCAAATAGTGCTTCACTAATGTTACAGATAGCAGGCGTGGTTGGTACTCTGACCAGGGAAAAACTGTTAGCAGGGTCGTTACATAGCTACCAGTTTGGTAGTACATCTTAATCGCGAAATACTCGTTGTACATGCTATGAGAAGGTTTAAAGTTCTCGTTCGAGAAAGATATCTGGCATTAAGCACAACTAACCGCACAGTATGATTTTTAGATTTGAAAAGCCCACCCGGACACAAGACAGGGTAAAACTGGTATTTACCACAACTGCATGCTATTGATGTCAGATTTATAAAGCCCGGTTGCCAACACAATGATAGTACTTATAATTCCATCATGAAATACCCATGGACACGTCTGTTTAGCTGACTCATTGTTCGTTGGACCGTATCTTGAAAACCACTCGACCAAAATGAATATATTATTCAACAAGTGCTCAAATACACAATTTTGTATGACTAAAATAAACTACCAACATATATCAAATTACAGAAAGTTGGAAAATATCACTTTCATTTTGGCGTAGTTTTTAATGGGTCCACCTGTAAGTAAATAGAATCATGACATTTACGAATCGTTTATCGCACTACGTGGTTCTAGAAACGAACATTGTGTGAAAGTAACAACTTGCCAACAAATACAAAGGGTAGTCAGGAACTCCTGGTCCATTTTAAATATTTTTTTTAATTAAAATGCTTTTATGCATGTTGTGCTACTTGGCCAGTGTGTATTACTGTTATTATAATACCTGTAAAGCTCCCACCAAGAGAGTTGTTTTCTAATAGTGATAATTGTGCCCTTCTCATCTGCTTGGTAGTGCGCATGAGCTTCGCAGCCTTCATTTTCTGCTCATCAGAGGTGATCTTAATCGACCTTAGAGCCGGTTCAAGCCCCTCTAGAGTAAGGGGCTACTCTTCATAACAGGGTCAATGGTGGGGTTGCTCGAATAGAGATCATCTTTCTCAATGCTGTGTAGATGAAAGCTGAAAAAGAGTACGTGGGATTTTATGCTAACGCAGTAATTCAGTTATATATATATATATAATATATATATAAATCAGGTTGGACAATATATTAACGACAAAAATAGAAACAAGTAAATGTAAACCAATGCGAAAAACACCGCAGAGAGTAATAACTGGTTCAAAATTCTGAAACAAAGAGAAGTCCTCCTTCGTCATGTTCGACGTCGTGGATTCTTCCACGATCTCGGAGGAGCTGTTAGAAGAGTGCTTAAGATGGGACCATGCAATTCACAAACATAACAGAACTAGAACATGACACAATATACACGCGAGGAAACAGTGACTCTACGACAGCAACAAACAAGCATGGACAAAAAGCGACAAAAGCAACGCCTTCGATGTCGCCATGGCGCTTTTGATGGCGCTGAAATTTGTGAGTTGGTGGGATTGTCATGCTATAAGCTTAAAGTCGATTGAAAACAGAAAAAATAGGGTTATACAGGGACGATGGTCTTCTGGTGGTAAAGAAACACATCAGCTGCCATGCTGATAAAAATAGAAAGTGCAGGATCAAGATCTTAAAAACAGCGGTTTGACGACACGTTGACCCAGAGTCCAGACGGTAAACTTTCTGGACGTCAGCCTGGACCTGGTATCAACTCAATACAAGCCATACAGAAAGCCAAACAATGATCCGGTTATGTCCATGCCAATTCCGACCATCCTCCCGGTATCACCAAAAATATCTGCCGGAATCGGTCGCAGAATCACGAGCTCTCATCAAATGAAGAAGTTTTTAACCAGAAACAAAGAGACCTACAACAAAGCTCTAAAAGATCAGGGTACAGGAAAAAATCAAGGACAGAAACATGAAACAAGACAAAAGTGTAAGAAGAGAAAAAACAGAGAAAGAAAGGTCACATGGTATAACCCACCATAGAGCAAAATGTTAAAAACTAACATCGGGCAAAAATTCATAAAGCTTCTAGACAAGCACTTCACAAAAGGGTCAAAATTAACAAGATTTTAACCGCATTGCGTGAAAGTGGCTACATGTATGAAAACGTCGGCGCGTAATAAAAGCCCACAACGCGAAAAGTAAGTGCGCGGAAAGCAATAAAGAACCCAAAAGCAGTGTAACTGCAACCCGCAAGTACAAGGGGAAATGCCCTTAAAAGGAAGTGCTGTCAGAAGCAATCGTGTACCAAGCTGTTGTTAAATCAAGTGCAGAGTAGGCCTATATAGGTCTTGCAGGAAAAACTTTCAAGGGAAAGATTCAATAACCATGTCAAATAGGTCACTATAAAAAATAAACAAGGAAACTGAACTATATTTAAACATATCTGGGCATAAAAAACAAGCAAGAAAACATAGAGATCTATGGAAAATATCCGGCATAACACATTTAGGCGCAGTCCGGCATCTGACAACCTCTGGCTTGGAACGAAAAAACAGCTATCCTGAACACAAAAAACTTGATGCAAACAAATCGTTAAAAAAACGATCAGACTAATAGGCAGATGACGCCATAGCAACCGAAAAAGCAGTGGTAGGATGAAGTAGCCCCACTCGCCTGACGATTGCAATAGCGTGAAACACGGTGTAGCGAGCCAGGCTAACCGTACAAAAATTCTGTGTATTATATATATATATATATATATATATAATATATATATATATATATATTATATAAGATATATATATATATATATATCTATATTATAATATAAATTGTAGTACTCCAGAGAAGATATGGAGGACAACGTACGCTTCATAAAAAGCACAACATGTTTAGCCATATGCTTGTCAAGTGTAAAGAGCTGAGGCGGATTCGCGATCGCGCAGCAAAACAAAACACAAAAGGAGCTGAAGCGAAAATCGCGAGAGGCGCGAAAGCGAGTGCTTATTTTGAAGGCGCAGAATGCGCGCGCTGAACGCGGAGCCGCCAATTGAACGACTAGATTAAAACTACGTTATTTTGAAGGCATCAAATTTGAATTCATGCAATGGTTTGAGGGTGTTCAACTTGAAGATGATGGCGTGCCCTCCCATCTTCTTCTGCCTGTCGGTTATGTACTGCTTTAGAGCCTCAGTAACTGTGTTATATCCTATTATGGCATGATTAGACGTGTTAAAATGTTCCCCGACAGGCTTGGATTGTTCCGGAGAGAAAAAATCCCTACGATTTCGGTGAACTACTGCCAGTCCCCTTTCAGTTTCTCCACTTAGAGGACTTAATGGTGACGCTTGCATCCAATAGCATAGATCACGTGGGTTGGGAAGTACAAGTAAAATTGCTTTGGATACGGTAGGACTTCCAGAAGGCCCTGAATTCATTGGGTGATGACATGCGCACATGTGTTGCAACGTCTGCGCCTCACCAAGTATGGTTTGCCAGGGAAAGCAGCGGTTTCCTGAGGTTAAAGTAGAGGGCATGCCCACCAAAAGGGTCCTCGCAGAATGGTTGTCACGGCGGAAGGCTAGATGGGGGGCCCTCTTTGAAGAGTTCTTGGTAGTATAAGGTTTCACTCACTATTCTTGGAAGTTTGTAATTGCGGCGTATGTTTATGACATCACAAACTGGTTTGAGGGCCGGAGAGAAGGGTGCCCCCCCCCGATGGGACTGTATATCCAACACACCAGCGGAGTACGACACATTGAAATACACAGGGTTGTGGTGTTGGGGGCTTTTGCAGACTTCTTCACTTGCTGATGTGGGACTTGCAACGACGGAGAGCTGAGGATTAATTCGTCGGGGATAACCTATTTAATGAAAAAACGCGTCATCTCTTGTGCCTTGGTGTTGAAGTCGTCGTCATCACTGCACAATCGGCGAAAATCGGAGTAGCTGTGCCGTACGGAATCGAATTCTTGATGCCACGGGATGAAGGACGAACTGACACGTACTAGAAAACTATGGAGTCGTTGCACTGTTAGGAAGACACTAGTGGTAGGCGATTGTCATTGATGGAAATGTTCATGTCGAGGAAAAGTTAGTTACTTTCAGAAATACCCCACGTGCCAAGGACAATGATGGATCGAAGTTGTTAACGAATTCCATGAATGAAATGAGTTCATCTCTGCGGCAGTCTGCGATTCCAAATACATCATCGATGTACCTCATGTATACCAATGGTTTAGGGCCGTTGAATGCTTCAAGGCATTGCTGTTCAAAGAAGCCTACAAATATACACGCGTACATCGGCGCGAAGCGCGCGCCCATCTTTACACCCTTAGTTTGAAGGTAGAATTCGCCATCGAAGCTGAAACAATTGAGGGTGAGTACCAGTTCTGCTAATCGGCAAAGCGTTTCTGTAGAAGGATCTTGGACTTCACGTTTGTTAAAAAAATGTTGAAGAGCTTGAAGGCCTTTGTCGTGAGGAATGGAAGTATATAGAGACTTAATGCCCATGGTGAAAAGCAAGTTGTGTTCTCCTTGTAGTTCCATGTCCTTGAGGAGCCTTAAGGCATGAGGAGTATCCTTGATGAAGCTTGGAAGACTTTCAACAATGGGCTTCAGAACATTGTCGAGATAACTTGAGATGATCTCCGTATGGCGCTGCACGCGAGCATATTTTTAAATAAATCTTTAAAACTCAATTTACCTATATAATATATATATATATAGTAGTATAGGAGGTTATATTGATATATAATATAGGTGAGTGGGGTATATATATATATTACCCCGTGAATTACCCGTCAGAAATCACCAAACCCCCAACCAAAGAGTGTCACGCATTGGCGATAACTACTGCAATCAAGAACACCGACCGTGTTTAACTGTGAACGGATTCCCCCTGTTCTTCCCTGTCCTTTCCCCCCACTTTCCCCATTCTCCGACAATATTTCCCAAACTACAAAATCGTATTCTGATCCTTCCACCAAAGACATTTTCCCCGAGGTTCCCATAACTGCTTACAAAAGAGATCGGAACATTTCTAATCATTTGGTGCGTGCCTCTCACCCCCATTCTTCTGCTACCGATATTGGCACTTTTCCATGCAAACGTAGGAAATGCAACACATGTACATTTGTCACAGAAGACAATAACCTCGTGATCCATGGACCTAAAGACTCATTTCAAGTTAGTGATCATTTCACATGTATCTCCACCAACGTGGTCTGCATTATCATCTGCAAGAGATGTCACATCCTATATATCGGCGAAACGCAGCGTAGATTAGCTGACCGTATCACTGAACATCTTCGGTCCATCAACCTGAAAATGGACGGTTTCCCCGTGGCTAAACATTTTAACCCCCCTTCACCTTGCAAAAAATCTGACTTTTGCGTTACAGGCGCCATTGCATGCAGGGGTGGCCAGAAAGATCGAAGTGACGCTGAACACCGTCTCATTTTTAAGTTAGGCACAATACAACCTAACGGACCTGATTCTTAAATTCGAATCTTTTAATTTGTGCGTCTTATATATACTTGTGGGCTTCTTGTTAATGTCTTCTCTTCTTTGCTTTCATTTTATCCTGGTCAGTGCTTACACGTCACCTGTTGAAGGGAAACCCAAAACGTTTGTGGTTTATTCTATACTTTGCACTGTTATTTACAAGAACTTTGTCCAACTATACGACTTATATATATATATATATATATATATATATATATATATATATATATATATATATATATATATATATATATATATATATATATATATATATATATACTGGGCGGGAAAACCTCATATGTAACTCCAGAGGTCAAATGCAAAACCACCATATGTAAAAAGTGGGCCCTAGTGCTAAAACCCCATATGTGCATTTTGGTCACATCGGGTTCTAGTTTGAATTTCAAGTCAAATATGATAGAAAATCCTATGACAGTTTATATGCAAGTCATTACAGTAAAATATTCAGTATTTGGTGTCTCTCGAAAATGTTACATATGATGTTTTGTCATGTTACCGTTTATACTACTATACATAATCACACAGACATACCAAAAATACAGTTTCGTAATCTATAAATTAAATGAAATACAATATAAACTAAATATAAACCTAATGATTTTAACATTTATTTATTAACAAAGAATTAAAGAGGTTTAGCATAATGACCAATTTGCTACCAAAACTAACTCACTCTGATAAAAAGAGGCATGTCTTCAGTGTAGTTTTAAAAGTGGAAGCAGTTGGTGCATTTTTAACATCCACCGGGAGGCTGTTCCACATACGGGGAGCTGCAATGGCAAAAGCCCGGTACCCAAATATTAGTCTTACTCCGTGGACCAGCACTTAGAAGACCTTTCGACGATGAGCCTATAGAGAAATACCTGGATTTTTAACATTTCCGTGCCAGCTAAAAAACTTCCGTTAGTGCCCAAGGGGGGGGTTCTAGGGACTCCACCCAGATAACCACTTTCCCGTGGGAGTTTGACATTGACACTAACACAAATAATGGGGGTCACGTAAGAACAACATACCCACAATACAAATGAAAATCCACCTTGACCTATGACCTACAGCCAGTTGAAATTGTCCACTCTTCGAAACAAGTGGTCGACATTTCCACCTCAGCAACTCCATATAGGTTTTGAACCAAAATAATTCATTATATCTACTCTAGAAAATAACCAATTAAAATAATCATTGCAAAATATAGCCACTTTTATACATCTTGTAATTTATTCCTTCACAAACTTCAAAATCGCCTTATTTTCCCCATAGAACTTACACAGTTAAGATCACGGCATGACAAAATTAGAATTGATGCTATCAGCCATATAAAAGGTATTTGATTTAAGTATTATTAATTATTAATTAATTACTTCCTAATGTATATATCTCAGCCAATAAATCCCAAGATGTAATTACTTTAATTTGTTTAATAGTAAAATTCTTGATTTTTTCACTTCCGTTAGTGCCCAAGGGGGGGGTTCCTAGGGAACCCAACTAATTATTTCTAATGAAGCCGTGGGCGGATTTAATTTTTTTTTGGATCAGGAGAAGCGTATTCATACATAAGACAATTAGCAAAAAAACTCCTGGAAAATTTGTTTCGTAACCGAGAAATCGCAAAAAAATCCAAAGGGGGGTGTTGGGTACATGGAACCCCCCCCCCCCCTTGGGCACTTAAGTGTTAATACCCCGAGATAGATAAGTACATCGATGTACTTGGGAGCCAAACATTTCGTCTCTTATAGTAATGACGTCAGATTTTGAAACGGAATGCGGTCTTAACTTTTGCCAGTGTAGAGGGTCGGAATAGGCGAAATGTGATCGGTACTCGGTTGTCAACGTCTTGCTGCTGGAGTTTTGTAACGTTTGAAAGGTTGCAATGGCAACATGAAAGGAGGCCACACAACCAGAAGTATGAGACAGTCTAATCTATGGACACAAAAGCATGTGAACTAAGTGTATGTGGTAGGTTCATCTAAATACCTACGGATCCCGTCCAATCTTGAGATTCCAAAAGGACGCAGATAGAGCGTGCGATGTTCCTATTGTGATATTTCATTTTGAAGTTGTCCTCCTATTCCAGTGTACACCAAGATCACTAGTAGAGTCGGCAGTGTTGATTCTGATATTACTTCAGAAGAACACTTCCAAATTTGTAAATGCTTGAGATATCGTCGGATTGACTGCTGTACGAATACAGTTGTGTGTCATCAGTATAACAATCACGTGCATAATTCCGATAGGTGCACCATATCACGTCACTCAAAGGACCAGTATAGGATGGAATCAGGAGGTTCCTTAAAGATCCATGTGGGGGTACCGACAACTGAAGGATATTGAAGTCTGAAAGCTTTATAATTCACAGCCAACAGCTTGGGAACGATTAGAAAGATATGATTTAAACCATCGTAACACAGTAACCCCGATGCCCGTACGATTGTAGACGCTCTCAAAAAAGATGGAAAGGTGATGGTGTCAAACTGCGCAGACAGATAAATTACGCAAATCAAAAACTTCTCGTTGCCCTGTTTACGCCAAAAAAAAGAAGATAATTCACTACCCGAAGCATGGCTGTTTCAGTGGAATGGAAACTGTTGATTGTGATTGCTATCAGACTAAATGCCATTTTCATAGATGAATTTCAATGAGATATGATAATGTTTTTCTCGAGTATCTTGGAAAATAAACATCAAGTTCGCAAAGGACAAAATTTTTTTTTCAGATCATTAAACATCAGACCATGTTTTTTTTAGCGGTTTTTCGCAGGGGAAAGGTGTGTCAGGGAAGGCCCCCCTGCATTAAAGGATCCACGGCAACTTTCTGTTAAACCTGCCTTGACATTAGAAACAGAGATTTCATTGCGGTAATATATAACTTGGATTGATCAACCGTTGTTTGTACATCTTACATTGCTCCTTTGTCAACTTGAAGTGGAACCTGGTCTGTATACCATGGTCACACTGGTAAACCCTTTAGATTTGGTCTTCTTGGTGTGCGTGCGTGTTTGTCAAGTACCTATTGTAGCATATCACTGAACAGTATGGCAAAGTTGGGTGATGTCGAGTCAATATTGGCAAGTGCAGATTGAATATCACCACTTTAGAACTGGTCCAAAAAGTTATGTCACGAAGTATACGATAGACAACAAAAACACTTTCTGGTGGTTCTGGACGAAGACAAAGCAATGCACCAATTATGCATAACGTCAGATTGGGTAGTCCCTGAATATTTAGTATACAAATGGCAGTGTCAGTGGGGTTGGTGGGTGATCGAATTACGGAATCATCAACAGTCAACCTGCAACATGTGTGGGACCTTGAATGTATTGGTGAAGATTGGTTTGAAATTTAAGATTTCAATAAACGGAACATTGTATCCTTAATTTTTGTTTCATCATCCACATGGAAATTCAAATCACCTGTTAACACAAAAAACGCTGTGGTTTGATGAAGAGTTGATTCTTCCAACAAGATTTGAAAAATCCTTGGAAAAAACATTTTGGTGTTATGTATTTTTTTTTTTTTTGCAGATGGATATGGTCTATAGATAGCACACCTATTCAATGAAAGAGACCCCGGAACTAACCGCAAATGTATGCTCAAAGGACAATTTGCAAAGAATGGTGAAATGAAAAAAACACACTACGAGATATACGAGGCAATTGAAATAATTACAATCTGGTAAGTGGGCACTTAGTTAAGCAATTGAAGATCATCCAGTGTATTTCACGCATCCAGGATTCGTGACATGACAAACAGAATAATGTCGTTTTCTTCCTTTCTATAAATTTTTCGTTGGAAAAAATAACTTATGAGAATGCTACAGCTCCCCATGCAATTACAAATATTTTGAATCTTTCAGGCAGCAGATCAATGATATTAAGTTTTTGGTGTTTTGTTTGTTTTTTTCCTTTGTTTCATTTTGGTTTTCATGGATTCTAAAGGTCAATTAATCTCCAAAAGAAAAGTATTCAACGGGATTGATACTGAAATAAATAAATAACTAAATAATAAAAAATAATAAATAATGTCCGACTCCTCTCATTGGACTGTATCTCCCCCATTACTACAGCCATGATAAGTGTAAGTGCTGTAGTGGTTAGGCCACAAAGGCGTTTAAAATGAACACAGTACGTTACCCAGCCCATAGTAATCGGTGCCATTCTGGCTCAGCTTCGGAAACACGCGCCCTTGCCTGATAAGCAAACGAATCATGGTATAAATGATACGGACAGCCGTGGTTTAAGTTTTCACGTCTAGGACACTAGGAAGAAGTTAGTTTCAAACTAGCAAACGATGTCGTAAGTAGGGCACAAATACACAAGCCCTTTGGGGGGCAGATCAGTGGACTGTGGACTCACCGCCGGTAACAAATGTTTCAAAGGTAATGCCAGGGTCGACGTTAATCAATTCTTACAAGGGACAGAGAAGTGTAGATAAGGCCCCCAAAAAGGTTTGTCACTTATATCTTAGCACTTTTTCTTTCGTGGCCAAAGTTGAGTACGGGAATTGTTTTTCTATACGATTGTTTTTTGTAACCCCAAAATCCGGAGATAAATGTCCGCGAAAATAAACGCAATTCTCGAAGCGAATTTTTCTGGTTTTTCTTTCTTTGTACTACTTCTTTCCTCCTATACTTTATTCATCTGTTTGCTCCGTGAAAGATCAAATTGAAATTCCTTACCTTTCAGGACAAGCCTTGCAAGTGGGCTTTTATCGCGGGCTAAATCAGCTGTGCAGGATCAAAATACACAACCATGTTATGTAATGTATCAACATTCTACCAGAACACCACTGCCATGATATTGGTATTCACGACAATATGCTATTTGTGAAACTGTACGTTTCGAGTCGTACTGTGCTGGCATAAGCCTCTTTAATTAGATAGCAGCAGAATTTAAATTACACGTTAATGAAGTTTGAAGGAATATTATTATCCAAAATCTGTCGGTTTTTTATTTTTTTATTAGTATTTTTTTTTTAAATCCCTGTATTTCATAGGTGTTTAAGTTGTTCTTGAGTGGCCATGCTACATATCGTATTCAATTAAAGGCGTGTCCCAAACGAAGGGTTTTCAATAAAAGAAATAAAATAAACTACCCATCAACCAACGCAAAGTTTAATCTGGACTTCTTGAGGGAAGGTAAGCGAAGAATTAAAAAGGTTGCCTGCAACGAGGAGAATTTCAATATAACAGGTGGTTCCTAAAAGTGAAAATTAGGTGTTTTGTTCATTTGTTAAAGCTTCATCAAACAATAGTCCCCTGAAATTTGATAAATGAGTATTTAAAGCTGAAAACTGCATGAAAATCCGATATTCCTACGTTTTTTCGTGCAAAATTGGATTTTTCGCCTATTTTATGTGGAAAATGCCAATTTTGCCGACTCGCGAACTTGATGACCTCATTATGACGCTATACTAGGTATGTTGGTACTTATTTTGGTATCAATGGAAAGAGGAGGACCATAGCTAGCGACTTCTATCAAAATCATAAGCATCGGGTGCGTTATAACGAATTCTCGAGGGGGAGTGGTAACCACACCCTCCCCCCACCTTTCTTGGTAAACCGTGTTGCAACAAAAAAAAAAAGGGCTTGGTAAGACGAGGGTTAATGTAGAACCCTCGTCTTGCCAAGGGGGTGGTTAATGTAATATAATGTTATGCAATGTATACATTTTTGAATACCTTTATAAATGCGTCTTTCTTCCATGTCTTCGGGTCGTCAAATGCATGAAGAAGACACCGTGATTTGTCTTCGCATATTTTGATCCTGGACAAGTCCACCCTGAAAGATACAAGGGATCACCATTTTGTGTGTATGTGAATGGAAAGTGAACCAACTTTAAAATAGTAGCGATTATACCCGTTCAAACATTACCAATTTTTTCAGATGAGGGCGTGCTTCTGTATTAAACAAAATATACCGAAATAGAACGAAAATAACCGATTTCCACTGGATCCATATGAAACACATTTTCATAAACCTTGATGTTGGTTTTACAAATTTGCCCCATCATTTTGTATTTTTGGGTTGATCGAATGCTCCTATCAGCTCGAATTTTAAAATACAGTTTACGGTTACGTGTTTCAAGCGAGATCCCGCCCTGCGAGCTATTGAATTTTGGTCTACGACATGACGGTCTTCATTCCGACCTGTTTGATTCCCTAATCGAGTCCTTGAATGATGCGCTGGTTGATTCCTCGAATGATTAACTTAACAATTCGGTAACTCAAAAGCTACTGACCTAAATTGACGCTTGTTTGGACGCATTTCTCATGCTGATTCCAAACAAAGTCATAAAAATGTAAAATTTTGAAATTTGAGAATAAATTATGAATTAAAATTTTGAATGAAAATGTGTTAATTTCAAAAAAAGAACTGTGCCAAAACTTTCATTGTAACCTTACTCTTGTCTGGGAAAGTCTTGATCCTGGTACAATACATTAAAAACAGATAGGCGAGGTGCACTACCGTTGACTGCAGGGGCTAGATTTGCTGTGACACCACCTATATTGACTGCAGCTTTCACCTGCAGTGTGACAAAAGAAAGATGATAAGATTATGACGAGTGAAATAATCATAGAAACATGATTTATCTACCAAGTGAAGCTGCAAATTGTGTGCTTTAACAGTTGTGTCGAATTTCAACAATATTGCTGTCACTTCAAATGTATTTTACTAATTATTTTAAAATGAAATAAATAATCTATTAAGTCAACATGTGTAATTTCCTCCCAAAAAAAAAACAAAGCTATGCACTACAGTCAAATGGCATCACGCCAGCAGGCCTTACTTTTCTTTTAACAAGTTACCACACTAGACAAAAGTAATTGCAACAAGGCGGAAAAAAATGCAATAATCACAAAATGATTTAAATTGGAACATCCGGTCTTAAAGGTCCCAGAAATGAGATGATAACCTACTCCAAATCTTTACGTACGGGGTGCTTTGCCATTCCAATAAACAGGGCCAGAAAAAAGACATACAGCTCACTAGTGACATCAATTAGTGAACTATTTGTATTTCAGTCCGTGTCATGAAAGATTCACACGGTCACCTGGAATTTTTCTATTAACTCCTCTGAAAAATCAATAGTTTTCACTAATGATGTATCACAACTCAATATTGAATCTTTCTCGTCTTCATTTGCCCTTTTTTCCAGTACCTTAACTACGTATTGACGCGATTGAATGCCAAAGTTGGTTTTTGAAACGAATGTCTTCCCCAGAAGACTTGAGTGCGAACCATATTTTGATTGATTAGCCATGTTCCCTAAATAATGGCGGATTAAAAAAAAAGGAGTTGGTGGTCCGATAGCGTTGCCGATTGCCCCATAAGGAATCAGAAACGGGAACCCACAAATTCACTAAGAATCAGCTGTGATTGGGTGGACCGGAAATGAGATACAACGTCCAATGGAAGATGAGAGCAATCCGTCAACTGTTGACTCGGTAATTGAATGACATGAAAGGGTCACGTGCAATTCATTTAGCGCTCATTTTGGGAATCATTTGTGGCGTTCCTGCGTCTGTATTCTTTGGGTTGGCATCGGGACAGTTGGTCGGCGCAGCTCTTTTAATTATCAGTCATATTTCGATGAAAACGTGTCCCCATTCCAAATCAATTTTTTTTTTCGCACTCTAGGATTTTGGGGGATAACATTTGTATTGAAAAACTCAGCTTTGACATTCAATGCAACCATGTTGGTGCGGACCCTCCTCCTGGTCACAAATTAAATCACTTTGTGATTATGAAATCTTTTTTCGCATGTTGCACTACTTTTTGTACAGTGGTGTGCATTATGACAAACATTTTTGCCCCTACTTTGCCTAACTAAGCCTTTAAGAAGACAGTCAAACTATCCTTATTTTAATCCAATGATCTCCAGGAATAATTCACACCAGTAATTTATCCAAATCAGAGGCACTTTAAATTTTGACCACTGTACAACTGACATTCGATCCTTTGTGTTTGAATTGCGCTTTTTTTAAAAGCCTAACTTCAGACTTTGTCTGCGAAAGTACAAACTCTAGGAGCATTTTGAATCCCATGGTTAGAAAAAATAGGGAGTCCCTCTCAGGTCGTCTGAGATTTAAAATCAACCAAACTTTTTTTTTTGTTTTTATATTTACTACTCGAATGAGGTTTTGCTAGCTCCCATTGTTCCCGGGGGGAGGGGGGGGGGTCTCAAGTTTTTGGTTTGGGTAGGGCCGTGCCTCCGAGACTCATACAAACCCAATAGCTATAAAAACAATTTATTTTGCAAAAAAGGGACTCATAGCTATACCCAGAGAATGAACTTTATTTGCCAAATTTAACCCAAATTTGCCATTTTTTGGAAAATTACTTAAAATAATAAATTTTGACTAATTTTTGAGAAATTTTGAAAAAAAAAACCTGACCCATTGCTATCATAACCAAATTGTGCATGAAAAAGGGGCATTGCTATACCGAAGGCTGAAATGGGCATCGATGTCTGTGGCACGTCCCCGATGGTCTTTGTTTGCGACCCCCCCCCCTCCCCCCTTCGGGCCCAGGTTACGCAAAATGGTAGTCCACAACGTTGGCCTTCCTTTGCACCAATTAGGTATGAACATGTTTTCTCTATCCTTTGCATGTAATGTTGATGACAGTATGTACAATACATACCTTATCAGGGCATATGTAGCCAGTTGCAATGACATCTACCTCCACCTGAATGGTCCCACTGTGTTCCAACACCCCCTGGTAAGATCACAAACCTGGGTTGAGAACAGGTAGCCAATCAATGGCTTCCTAAGAATAGAAAAATATGTTGTGTTATGGGCCCTTCAACAGGGGCAATAAAAAAGCCCAAAAAGGCCAACGCTACACAGAGGAGGCCATTATTGGTTGGGCCTTTGATTTTGCTGATGAATATGTTTGGTATGTGTAAGAGGGTCAGAAAAAATGCACATTCATAAAAAAAAATAAATACAAATTTTGAAACCCTTGTAGGCAATATGACATAATCTTTATGAGCTCAATCATGAAATCAAATTTAAAACACTTTTTTTGTACGAGGTCATACATGTTTCCTATGTAAGTGTGGGGGGGGGGACATCTCCAACCTGTAAAAGAGAAGGAAACGTAATAACAACGACCACTTTCCCCCGTAAAAGAACAATTCCAGCAAACTACCTTTAAGCCAAATGCGTTGCAACTAGTACATTTTTTAATATGGAAAGCAATTTTTTTTTTGATTTTTTTAATTGAAACAGTTTTCATGAGTACATTTATAATAGTTGTCAAACTTCTTTGAAGGTCTTGACGTTACCCAGTGGACTAAAGTCCCCGGTTAACTGAAATGAATTTCAAAAGATTGGTGGGTGGAAGCGGGACTGACACCTCATTCACACATGGATGGGCGGGCCTTGGCCCGCCACAGTTGAATGATCGGCGAGTTGTCCACACATGAAAAGTGCTTTTTCTACCCTTGGTAATATGGGCGGAGAAAACGGTGCATACAGCTGCTGTTGCACATATTCCACATGGGATGTTCTAATTGTATCAAAGTTTTCCTGTAACTAAGGTTTAGCTTTGTTTCCCCCGCCATAATTACCAGTTTTAAAAAAGCAACCTCCCTGTTTTGTGACCCCAACTCGGCGAATCAGACCCCGCTATCCATTTGTAATGTTCAGTTGGTTGAAAGGTTACGATCTCTGCTAATGACAAGTTCCCCCATACGTCCCATTGAAATTTAGGCCCACAGGGGGTTACAATGTGGTCCTTCCTGTTGAAACTACTCTTGATATATATGCCACCGCGTAAAGCTCCTAGCGGCAGAACTGTCACAGTCCCCCAGAAGGCCCTGAGCCTTTGGATTTTGGCTCCACGCAATGGACGAATTCATTTCTGCTGGTCAAGACCCTAGGGTGCGTCGAATACGCCGATGAATGCGTCGGGATTAGAAGGATGTGTTTCAGATTCCAAATTCACCGTCCCACCCATTTACATTTGATTACAAAACCTCCTGAAGTGGCCAGTGGTTTTTGTGGGCCGAAACAGCCCGAACACGCGGGTGCCGAAATACTCGGGTGCCGAATTCCCTTCCTCTCAAAAAACTAACCGAAGTACCAAGGGGCATTCGAACCAGAGGAGAACGGGTAGTGGGACAATAACGTGTGGTTGTTTTTGATGTTTAGAGCACCGTGGTTTTTTACGCAATTTTTTCATGATTTTAATGAACAATTCCTACAATGACATCATTAAAGATCAGGCTTTTTGGTGGCATTTTAGGAAAAAGCATGTATGTAATAGTAAAACGTTTTGAATACTATCTGTAACGCCCAAAAGAGCACCCCACATAAGGACCCCCATGTGACGCCCCCTTTCTAAACGTTGCCTTTTAGCAAGGTAGCCGAATTCGGAAACACTTAATACATTAAAATATGCATTGATAGACATATGGGGGGCTCCCCTTTAAAAATTCCCCTTTAATTGATAGGGCTAGAGGTAGGGCCGTTTGCCAACACGGGTTTTTAGTTTTTTAGGGTTGGGGTTAAAGGGCCCTATAGGAACCTAGAGGGTTAAGGATTTAAGGGTTTTTAGAACATTAGGTTTTATGGGGTTTTGGTTATTAGGGTCCGGGTGCGTGAGTACAAACATGGGATTAGACCTAGGTCCCCTTTGGTGATTTTCTACTTGACAATAAAGGATTATTGGATCTATTTTTATTTTTTTTTTTCTTTTTGGAGGGGGCTTGGAATCCTGTTTAAGTTTTATCATCCAGCAGTAACCCAGGCCAAGCACCTATCTGCGTAATCAGTACGGCTAAATCAATGGAATGTACCTAATTGTGTTATTGTTGTGTGGAAATTGTGCCGCCGGGATGGCCGATGGGTGTATGGGTTCTATGCAAATTGGGGGGTTATGCAATTTTCCAAACCACATCTTTCAATTTCTGCGGCCCCCTCCCTTGGTAAATAAATGAACGGGTTCCCCCCTAACAATAGTTGAGTGATCAAGCAAAATGAGTCGGACCTAAATCGCAATAATTGATTTTGCGAGATATAGCCCAAACAAAGGAGAAAATGTCTTTGTTTCCTATTTTTTTGGCCACCCTTCAACTGATCATATCTTTGGGAAGCTAATTTGGGTCAATTTTCAATGGGGATTTCAAAGCAAAAAATGTTAAGCTTTTTTTTAAAATGAAAAAAAGTAAAAATTGAATCTACCGACTTCAGACTCATTTTTGCTTGATCGCAAGGGGGGGTGGCACATATTTAGTTGTCAAAAGCTAATCTTAGCCTACCGTACGAGCTGAGATGTCACACTGACACCTAGTTTCGTGAATCCCATCCTTTGTCCGTACAGCATGGTGACACAGAAGAAACTGTACGGTTGGTACCTTGTGAAAAATTTTACAATCCGAACAACCGGCAACGCCTTGTAATAAGGATCCATCCTGTTTGCCGAACTACTGGATAAACCGCATTGTTTTTTTCGGCAGTACCCCCTGGCCGCTCGGCACAGAGTAAATGACGAAAGCCCGCATTTTTCGGCATGATTAATTGCCGAAACACCGGCCATTTCGGCAGATACCCCTGCGGTACGGCAAGAAGGGTCATCTGCCGAAAACCGGGTGTGTCGGCATAGCCCGGTATTTCTGCGCAGCATGCTCGATGGGTGATGAGGGATTTTAAGCTCAACATTTCGAATCAGAACATGGGGTGTGTGCCAAGTAAGATGGGGAGTGTCTAGTATCGAGCACCCTGTTACAATAACCATAGTTTATTGTTTAAAGCAATTTGCAGCGGTTTACCATTGTGCAAAATATTTATGCTGTACATATATCGGTCATTGATAGTCAGGGAAAGAAAATTAGATGCATTAATCCATTTTCAAGACGGTTGCAAGACATTATACCCGTGGTCGTGAAAGATATTTATAATTATTCTACCATTAATACCAAAGTCCTTATCCGAAGGAGCCTCCTCCCCTTTTGCGACAACGCAATATTATTTGATTCGCAAAAGCTTGTAACTTTCCTCAAATATTTTGACTAATAAATAAGCCAACGTCGCGAGAGTAGTAGAATTGAAGCTTCGGTAACAAGTCGGACAATGATTGCAGGTGATTCTACGCTTGGAAGTTATTTCAATTTTGCCAGGTATTTTCATGTCTCAGATGAGAAAGCAACACGGAATCAAAGTAGCAAAAAAAAACTAGATGCTAGCGTTTTAATCCACTTTGCGGTGCTACAAGCCGTGCTGATAGATTGACATTGATGACGGTATTTAGCAATTAGGAAGAACCTACAGCCATATTATTTTATAGGGCTGCTGGCGCGACCAGGGCTCTTGGGTTAAAAGAACCCGATACAACCCCTGAACCGTGTGTTATTCTTCAAGAAAAAATCATTTATTTTTTAAAAATGAACTTGCCAATCGAAGAGTGCCAAATTTGTGATTTGGTTTGGTAACATCTTTCATTTTACCTTCACAGCCACGATGGACTCTATTTTAATCATAATTTCTATCCAATTTAATCATTAAAAATGATCTTTTAAGATGATACCAAAGTTACACCACCTCAAAATCTTCCAATTGGAGGATCCGATGTTGCGGGTAAATCTTGATCCTGGGACAATACTTAAAAACAGATAGGGGGCGAGAGTGCCCTAGCCGTTTGAAGTGCAGGGGCTAGGATTTTTGCTGTGCCACCGGACCTCTCTCGCGACTGCGGGAGCTTTTCGCCGCTCATGGTGACAAAAGAAAAGTGATAATAGGAATGGACTAGGGAAATAATCCTGAAACTGGAGAGTATCTACGGCAATGAAGCTGCAAGTTTGTGTGCTTTAACATTGTGGTCGATTTCAACCAATATTATTGCTGTCACAGTTCAAATTATTTTACTATTATTTTAAAATGAAATAAATAATCTATTAAGTCACCTGTGTAATTTCCGCCCAAAAAAAAAAAACTAAAGCTATGCCCAACTACAGTCAAATGGCATCAACAGTAGCAAACCACAGGGTAGGAAGAGAAGCAACGTGGGTGAGGGAACCGAGAAGTAATTGGAAAGGGCGTTACGAGGGGAGGATGGGACAGAGAAGGGGAGGGGGAGTACGGACACGCGCCAAATTGTAAGTGGATCAAAAACGGATGCTACGGGCAACACAAGATATCATCTCAATCACAAAATACATTGCAAATTGAACATCGTTCTAACGTCACCAGAAATGAGAATATAAACCTACTCCAAATCTTTACGGGGCATCTCCATTCCAATAAACAAAGGGCCAGGCAAAGAATACACGATAGTGACATCATTAGTAAACGATTGAATTTCATCATGTCTAAATATTCACAAACAAAGGCCGGTCACCTGGAAATTTTCTATTACGCTCTCTGAAAAATCAATAGTTTCACTAATTATCATCGGACCCACTCAAATATTGAATGCTTTCTCGTCCATCTATTTGCCTCACATACCTTTCACTAGCGTATGACCATGACTGGCCCAAATTGGTTTGAAACAAATTATCTTCCACCGAATCCTGAGTGCGAACAATGTGGTTGTATTTGATTGCCATGTCCCTAAATATGGCGATTAAAAGAGTGTGGTCATAGCGCCGATTGCACCCCAGAAGTAATACAGGACACTGTAGACGCCCACAATTACTCAAAAAGCGCAGTGTTTTGGTGTGGACCGTAATGAGATAACGTCAGGAAGATGAGAGCATTCCGTCAACGGCGGTGGACCGGGAATTGAATATCATTAAAAGTGGGTCACGGCAATTCTTTAACGCTCATTTGGGAATCTTTTGGCTTCCTGCTCTTATTCCTTCTGGGTGCATCGGAAAGTGTCGATCGCCAGCTCTTATTAAGTTAATCAGTCAATTTAGTAGAACTGGCATTCAAATCATTTTTTTCGCACGTCTAGATTTATAGGGGGCAGTAACAAGTGTGGGATTGGAAAAACACAGCTTTGACATCAATGCACCATGTGTGTGAGGACCCGCGTGGTACAAATTAAAGTCACTTTGTGTTCTGAATTTTTTTCATTCATGTTGCAAGATTTTTGTACAGTGTGTGCATTATGACAAACTTTTTGCCCCTACTATTTGCTACCTAAGCCATTAAAGACAGCAAAACTATCCCTTATTTTATCCAATGACTCCCGGACTAATCACGACCAGTATTGTATCAAAATCAGAGCACCTTTAAATTTTTGACCACGTACAACTGCAATTCCGGCCATTTGTGTTGATTTCTGCTGTTTTTTGCCTATCTTCAGTACATTTAGGGGCTGCAGAAAGTACAGGAAACTTCTAGGGCTGTTTTAAATCCTCACTGGTTAGAAAAATAGGGTCCCTCTCAGGTCTTCCTGAAGATTTAATCAACCAAACTTTTTTTGTTTTAATTTTATACTCGAGATATGAGTTGCTAGCCTCCCTTTCCCCGGGGGTAGGGGGGGGGGGTTCCTCCTCAAAAAAGTTGGTTTGGTATAGGACGTGCCTCCGAGACTCATAAAACCCATAGCTATAAACCCTTGTAATTTTTTTGGCCAAAAATGGACTCATCCTATACCAGAGATGCAACTTTTGTGCCAATTTACCCCAAAATTGCCCATTTTGGGTTTCCGATTGAGAAATTTGACTAATTTTTGAGAAAATTTTGAAAAAAACCTGACCCATCTATATCCCCACATTGTGGGGGGCAGAAAGTGGTCATTGATATACAGAACGGCGAATGGAGATCTATGTCTGTGCACGTCGCCCTCGTATGGGTCCTGGGGTTTGTTTTGCTACCCCCCCCCCCCCCCTTCTGCCCAGGGTTAAGCCGGCCAAAATGGGTAAAGTTCAACCGTTGGCCTTGTTGCATACAATTAGTAATGACACATTTTTTCTGTGGCTTCTTCCTTTGCATGTTAATGGTTAGAGCATAACTGTATACAGACCTTGCAGGGAATAGGTAGCCAATACTTGCCATGAGACAAGCTGACCTCCACCGTATTGAGTGTGCCGCTCCCTGTTCAACACCGCTGTAGAACAAAACATTGAGACGTAGCCCATCAATGGCTTCCTGACTAGAAAAATATGTGGTATTATGCCGCCTTCAACATTGGAATAAAAGCAAAATGCAAGCTAACCAGCGGAAGGCCATGTAATTTGTTGTGGCCTTTGATTTGCTGAGTGGTATATTTGGATTTTTAAGAGGGGCAGATGCCCATTCAATAACAAAAATAATAAATTTGAACTTTAGCATTGCAATAGCTTTATGAAAGCTCATCATGAAATCGAAAATTTAACACCTTTTGTACGAGAGTCATCTGTTCCTATTACTTTGTAAGGGAGTTAATAAACGCAATGCCCCGTAAAAGACAATCAGAAGTTGAGCTACTTTAAAGAGCAAGTGCGTGCAACCTATACATTTTATATTGGAAAGCATTTTAGTTTTTTAATTGAACAGTTTAGAGTACATTTATATAGTTTGTCCGAACTTCTTTGAAGGTCTTGACGTTACACAGGGATCCTAAAGTCCGTCCTGATGAAATTAAAAAGAGTGGTTGAAGCACTGACCTCTACACATGGATGCAGGGGCTGCCCCAGTTAATTATCGGCCGAGTGTCACAACAGGAAGTTTCTTTTCTACCTTGGTAATATGGCGAGAAACCGGTGCATACACCTTCTGGTGCACCTATTCCACACTGTATATCTCTAGTGTTATACAAAGGTCCTTTACTAATGGGGTAATCATTGTTTTCCGCCATATTACCAAGGTAAAAAGCAACCTCCTGTTTTGACCACTCGTCGTAATCAGACCCCGCTATCCTGTTGTATTTGGTCATGGTTGAAAGTTCGAGCGCTGCTATGACAAGGTCCATCTTCTGAATATTACACCCGTGGTACAATATGCCCTGCTGTCTGTTGAAACCTGATCGATATGCCAGCCGCGTAGGCTCCGAGCTGGCAGACTGGTCAGCGGTTCGAAGGCCTGAGCCTTTGGATTTGGCTCCACGCATGGATGATTCATTATGGCCTGCAGGCTCCTAGTCGTCGAATCCCGATGATACGTCGGGATTAGAGGATGGTGGTTCAGGATTCAAGAACCGTACCACCATTAATCATTGATTACAAGACACTGAGTGCCAGTGTTGTTTGCCGAAACACCAGGTGCCGAATACTCGGTGGCCGAGTTCCCCCTCAAAACTACGCGAAGTACCGTGGGCAAGTCGGACCGAGGAGAAGGAAGTGGAAAATAACGCTGTTGTTGATGGTCGAGCACGTGTTTACGGCATTTTCATGATTTTAATGGCCAATTCTACAATGAAACTCATTAAAGAATCATGCTTTTGGCATTAGGACAAGCATTTATGTAATATAGTAGATACGAGAATACATCTTGTCAGCGAGCCATGAAAGCACCCACATAATCCCCATGAAGACCCCTTGCTAAACTTTCGTTTAGCAAGGTAGCCGCTTTTTCCCGGCGGAAACAATGTATACATTCATATCCATTTATATACATATTGCTCCATTGTAAAAGTCCCCCTTTATTGATTAGGCCGGTTGCCACGGTTTTAGGTTTAGGGTTTGGGGGGGTGACAGGCGCTAATAGGACCAGTTTGTTAAGATTGGCGTTGACATAGGTGAGGTTTGGGTTATTAGGGTGCCGGTGCTCATGGAGTACAAACATTGGGATAGACCTAGTCCCCTTGGGATTTTCTCTTGACCAATAAAGGATTATGTTTTTTTATGTTGTTCTTTTGGAGGGGGCTGGTGATCAGTAAGTTTTAAACATTCAGCAAACCAGGCCAAGGCGCCCTATCGTGCGTAATCAGTAGCTAAATCATATGATTGTATACCTATTAGTGTGGGTTGATGCCGCCGGGATGGCCGGATGGGTGTATGGGTTCTATGCAATTGGGGTCTGCAATGTTTCCAAACACATCTTTTTCAATTTCTTCGGTTCCTATTTCTGCGGCAACCCTCCCCGTGTAAAAATAATAACGGGTCCTATACAATATTGATGTATCAAGCAAATGAGTCGGAACGCGCAAATATTGATTTTGCGTATAGCCCAACAAGGGAGAAAATTCTTTGTTTCCTATTGTTTTTGGCCACCCTTCAACTGATATATCTTTGGAAGTAATTGTCAATTTCAATGGGATTTCAGCAAATTAGCTTTTAAATGATAAAGCATGTACAATTGAAATCTGACCGACTTCAAAACCATTTGTTGGCTGCTTGATCGCATCACATATTAAGTTGTTAAAAAGCTAATCTTAGCCTGTCGTAAGAGTTAGTCAACTGAGCACCTAGTTCGTGTCATCCTGTTGCCTACAATGCAATTGGAAAACAAATAACTGTACGGTTGGTACTTGTATACTCCAACACCGCCACGCTGTAATAAGATCCATCTGTGCCGAACTACTGTGATAACCCATTGTGTCGGCAAGTAACCAACCCTGCCGCTCGGCAGAGTATGACGAAGCCCGCATTTTCCTCATGGATTCATTTGGCCGAAACAACCGGCTTTTTCGGTCGGTGCGAATACCCCTGCCGTACGGCAAGGCAATCGTGCCGAAAGACCGGGCGTGTCGGCATTAGCCCGGTAGTGCGCGCAGCATGCTCGAGGTGATTGGTAGGATGAAGCTCAAGACATTTCGAAAGACAGGTTGGATGTGTGCAAGTAAGATGTGGAGTGTCTAGTAACGATCAAAACACTGTTACAATAACCCTAGTTCTTTTTAAGGCCCATTTGCAGGGTTACCTTGGTGCAACAATATTATGCTGTACATATCTCGGTTCAGTGATCGAGTCCGGGGAAAGAAAAGTAGATGACATTATCATTTTTTCAAGAAGATTTTGCAGACGTCACCCGTGGTCTTGAGAATGATAATTATTAACCATTAAACCAAAGTCCGTAATCCGACGGAGCCTCCTCTTCCTTCTGCGCCCCACGCCTATATTATTTGATTCGCAATCTATGTTACTTTTCTCAACATATTTTTCTATAAATAAGCCCACGTCGCGAGAGTAGTAGAATTGAAGCTTCGGTAACAAGTCGGTGACAATGATTGCAGGTGATTCTACGCTTGCAGTTATTTATTGCCACGGGTACTTTTCAGTCTCAGATATAGAGCAACACGGAATCAAGTAGCCAAAAAAAATACGATAAAGCAGCGTTGGAGCTCCACTTTGGCGGTGCTACAGCCGTGCTGATAGATGACAATGATTAAGGTATTAGCCAATTAAGAAGAACTACGGGCTAATATTCTTCCTAGGGCTTTTGGCTGGCAGTGACCCGGGCTCGTTGGGTAGAAATGAAACCCGACCACGCCTGCACCGTGTTTTATCTTCAAGCAAAATCATTTATTAAAAATGAAACAAATTTCAATCGAAGTGGCCAAATGTTGTGATTTTGGTTTGGTACACATCTTATTTACTTCACAGCACATGACTATTTAATCCATAATTTCTATCATTTTCAAATCATAAAATGTATCTTTAACCAGAATACAAAGTTGACATTACCACCTCAAAATAATTCCAATTGGCTGTTATCTCGATGTTGCGGGTAAATCTTCAAATGCAAAGTACGGCAAACAATATGATGCAAATCCCTGGAAGCAAGAGGGCTAAAGCGGAATTCCTATACCGACCGTTATGACCATGACATAGTCTATTATCTCCGAAATGGCCCCTTACCTATTCTGAAAGACCACAACTTGTATTATTTATTCTAAGATATAATAAAGGCTTTAGAATCGTACGTTTTTTACGCAATTTGTTGGCTTCCTTTTCATTCTAAATAATAAAAAACAATACAGTTTATCTTAATAGGTTTTAATCAAATAGAAACTTTATTTTGAAACGTCAAATTTTAACATGATTTTAGTTTAAGGCCGCTCAACGTTGCGATTTGGTTATTGTGGGTTTGTTTGACCGAGCTTTATTAATTTAAACAAAAACAAATCAGAAGTGCCTGAATTTCTCTAGATTTTCGAGGGAGAGCCAGTTTTAACAGATTACAATATTGGTAACCGCCTTGGAAGTGCATTTGTTGTTAGTTTCTTTTTTAACCGGTGCATAAAATCGTGTGCCAATGGACTAGAAATAATCAGGGTTACACAATCCCTTGGTGGCTAGACACCTTCCCCGTATCCTTCCAGTTGTGCACCTTTATACGTTCACATTGCCCCATGGAGGTTTTTTGCACGAATGGTTTTGTTTACTAAGTTTTCCATAAGCGAACAAAAGGCCTCCGTACTTAAATGGCCATTATAGACAGAGAAGTTTGATACATCCATAGGGAGGTTGCGACTCGTTCTTTATTTATGTGTAAGCCGCTGGGTCTCGGTGCGCTGGGGGAGGGCTGGATACTCCAAAACATTCCCCTGGGTTCCACTCCTGAGCACCCAATGATATTTGAACGGAGCGAAATAAGGGCACAAAAAGAAAAGGCTTGCTGGGATAAGAAGTTTCAAGGAGGTAAAACTGACCAGGACCTTTGACGGAAAAAGTTTTTATAACTAAAACGGAGAAAGATAACACAAAGAGAAGAAGAAGCACAAGAATGAGTTTACATCGGTGTTGTTTTTCGTTTTGCATATACATGGCTCAATTTTCTTTGTCCTCTCTCCTATTGTAACTTAGATTGTTTTAAATACTTTCTTTAATACAACGTGGTTCAAACGATGGATGTTTGCGCAACTTCGTTCGTAGTGCTGGATAACATGTTCTGTTGACGTATTTCCTTCCAAACATTGTGCATGTATTACCTGTAAAACTCCGCCAATAGAGCGCTGTTTTCTCTCCGAGAGTGAAAGTTGCCCTTATTGTCTGCTTTGGTAGTGTGCATGAAGCTCGACCCTCATGTCCACTCATTTAGCTTTGACCTTATCGTCACCTTCGACGCTGGTTCAAGCCCAACTATAGTAATGGTTCCTTTTGCATCAACGAAGGTTATGGTGGTTTGCTCGAATCAGCTACCATCTGTCTCAGGCTGTGTAGAATGGAAGGTGTAAAAATGGAGAACGATATGACTTCAACACTGGCTTTACCCAGAAATGGCGGGCTAAATTACCATGTGGAACTGTTTATAATTAATAATCCCGAACTATCATCAGTAATCACCATTATGTTCCAGCTGTTTAAATTGTTTACTGAAGTTAGTTGTGTTCTAGACGAACATACCACCCCTAAACAATTTAATTGTCAAATTACAGGTGAGTTCTCAGCAGTGCAATTTCAACGGTGAAATCGCATGGATCCTCTTAAATATCCGCAGCGGTAAAGCCGATTTTGTGCATGAGATCAAAATCTCTGCTATACTGGTATTTTTCCAGGCGGATTATATCTTCTAACAGGGTGGTTACAATGAACCGGAACGTGAATTGTAAAATTTCAGACCCATGGGCATTTGAGGTCTGTCCAAGATGGCCCGCCATTGGCTGGTTAAAAACTCTCAATTGCATGTTTACAACACGGACACAGTGCCAACCCAACAATGCTGGTAATTAGTTTTTTAGTGTAATTGTGGGAATGTCTTGTTTGGTAGAAACCTAATGCAAATGTGTATATTTAAGCGCCATGCTTGAAAATTAGTTAATCCAAGATGGCCCACCATTGTGGATCAGAGATCACAAAATGCACATTTCAGTGAGAGGCAAAACCAAAAATACAGTCGCTACCGTAAGTGACTGTTATTTTTTTCCCTTGGCCATGGAATATGGGTATTGGAAATATAAAATTCCTGAAAGTTTAATTGTCACGAAAACTTGGCTACTAAAGATATTCCAAGCATTGGCCGTCGTACTGTAAATGTTTTTAAAGGCGCTGATTTTCCATAAAATACTTTACCGGCTCCAATCAATGATAAATGAAGGCAAGAGCATTTCTTACACAGTCGTAGGGGATGTATTTTTTTAGCACTCGGACACTATAAGCCCGAGTAGAACCATTTTTGTAGAGTATAAGTACCGATACTACTAGTTGTCAAAGTTTTGATACGCCAACCAGATCAATGGCCCACCTAGACCTTGACAATTATGGTCCCCTTAATAGTCTCATTCTTGTCCCGTTTTTTTTATTCCGCTTGGTTTACTTGTTTGTGTTTTTGGGGGCTCATTTCGACATTCCGCTCCTCCATGGCATGACAGAAGATGTAACAAGTCATTTGCAGAGACACATCCACACCTTTGATTCACATGGTGCCTCAACTCCACATGAGCACTTTTACCTCCCATATGAGACTTAATCAACTTCAATAATTCTTAGGAACTATGGGCACATCATTGGACACTGCGACCTGGCACAGAGACTGCCGTCTCATTCGCCCGCCATGCTTGAGTTGTACCAGTTGCAGATGGATCAGATTTCAGAGGCATCCATCCAGAATAGCTACCTGAAATTTGGGTGCACGAGCTACATTTTCCTTGAAGGCTTCATGAGTGGGTGGCAGAGAACAGTTTTAGGTGAAGGCTACTTTGAATGCCTTACGTTCTGTCTTGCTCACAGCGACTGATATGCAGTTGCCCATAGCATGTCAGAATGATGGATGTTGACTGCCTCCAGGACATCAACTTGAGACGATCGAAGTAGCACCGCGGGCAGTTTAATGAACACTTTTTACCTCGTAATCTTTCAGGCTCCAGCCTTGCGCAATTGCCGTTATATTTTTTTTTTTTGTTTTTTTTTTTAACACAAACATGGCCGTACGTCTTTATTATCTTATTTTGCTCTCCCTTCCATTAGAATATGAATATTTATACAATCAACATTTATCGTTAATATTCAGTAATTATCAATTTGTTAATTCCTATGTTGTTTTTCATGTCTCATAATAACCTTATTAAAATCATTGCATTGTTTCCATTCCCGATTAAAATTTTTCCATATCCGTCAATTGTTTGTTTACACATCAACACTGTGTGTCACAGTACCATCAATGCACTAATCTAAGAACAGGTAAAAAAGGGTGATATGAAATAATGACTAATCGCCTAACCCTGAGCTCATGCGATAACAAGGCAACAAGATTCGGAGAACCTGCCATATTTGGGGAACTTGCTATACACATTTTGCCACAATTTATCTTATTACTCACATCATTAGATTTTGTATTACTCTTAAAGTAAGCGAAAAAAGCAATCTGTCACCGATAATTTTATTTTTTTCACCGGTTATATCTGATATATTGTATTAACTTCATCCATACTTTTTTCTACATGTTTATGCAGTAAAAGAAAAGTGTTCTCTTAGACCATGGACGTGGACCAAAGAACAACTGTATAACAAATTCTGTCGTCCCCATCTGGGGGGTAAGGAAAAACCAAGTGTGTAAATTCATAATAATTATACGACAATCGACATAACTGTCTGTTCCCGCACATAAAACTTGCACATTTTCTTAAAAATATTAAATGTCACCTCAATCGTTTCCAATATCAGAGACCAATGGATATGTACTAGATTCAGCTACCCATGAGCTAAAGATATTACAAGGGCCGGGTATGTAGGGCCATTTTATAATGCCAGGTGTTACACCTCCACGATTTCGGGTTGATTGACAAATACCCGTCCTCTCTCACAATAATAACCAGTCTAACATTAATAATTTTAGGTCCGTTTGCACTAAATTTTCTTCTGAAAACGCGGTAATTGAATAGAATGAAGTTAATCAATAAGGGGTTACGTATTTTGGTTCTGCACAAGTTGTTAGGTCCAAGCTTGCCCAACAACAATTCTCTCATGATGTTTGTTCATGTTTTTCTTCCTTTTCTAATAAATGATGAAAAATATGGCCAAGGTTAATTGAACAGCACTAAAGAAGCTCAATATTTAGTATCCTTATGTGACATGAGGTTAAGTATTTTGGTCACTGAAAGTACTAGGTCTAAATTGGAGAGCGTAACAGCTGAAATCCTCTTCAGCTGCGCGACATTTTTTTAGGTAAACACCTAGGTCCTGCACTCCCAGAGGAAAGGAATTGAAGTTGTTTTTCTACACCGCAAGACGGGCCGGTGATTGACTATCTTTAACTCCATTGTTTGCTGAAGTCTATGTGTATCACTAGTCACTGATATTGGGGGAAATGAAATTGAAGTGACATTTTATTCTTTTTCAGAAAATGTGCAGTTTTATTTGTGGGAACAGACGGATATATGATTTTAATAAATTAATTATGAATTTTCCACTTGGGTTTTCCCCTCGCCCCCGATGGAACTACAAAAACAATCAGCATAGAGGACTTCCCATCGGGACTATATATAGTCTTTCGTTTGTCACACGTTCGCAGAGCGCAGTATCTGCTTTGCCCCATTTTATATAATAAGATTCTAGTGGGTAATATTGGAAAGTATTTTCCAATTCAAAGTTCCTGTCTAGCTCCTGGTGGAAAATGTTGCACTTCTCCATATATTGGTCCAATCAAAAATTATAATTAGGGATATTTTCTTCTCCAAAACGTTCACTTATTGGCCTAACCATTATATTTGATATCATCATTTTTATTTCTGAGCAACTTTGGAACGTACATTTTGTATGCGGAAAGAACAACCGAGTTATACGTTAAACCACACTGGCTGATGAACCTCTTGGTTCAGTTTAATCCTTTTTTTCCCGTTTCTGGGAACGGCTGATTTAGTGCCAGATATTGAAGCATTAATTCCGCTCCCGGTTTTTAATATTTATTATCTCGGACATTGTAGAAATGATCATTTTCATCATATAAGCTTGACAGTAACAAAACTGCTTTACATTCCAATCCTTGATAAAATAGGGTATTACCAGAACATTGAACACAGAATTATTCCACTATTTCTTGACTCGGTGATCCTCAATTTCGTTTTACATTCTAACTAGTTGCTTTTTAGCCCAAACTACAATGAGTTACGATAAAAATTGACATTTGATTAAGTGTCTTCTTACCATTATTTCATTTAAATCATCATAACAACAGTTTAATATATTAGTTATATCCAATTTCAATCATTCTTTGAAAACTCATGAAAGGTATTTTTTCCAAGTTGCTATAGATTTTCAATTTTAGTCGTGTTAACCATGAAAACTTTCACGAATTCACGCAGAAAGATTGGTAGGTTGGACCATTTTCAAAACCTCCTACTCATATCATAATAATGTTTGCTCGTTGACTTTTTCAGTACTACCCCAAATAAATTTAAAGATAGGTTTGTATTTAGTTCATTACACTTCTATCTGGCATATCAAACGTTACTTGAGATAAAAGATTAATTGTGAAGCCAACAAGCTTTTAACAATAATTATTCTGCCAACACATGGTCAAGTCACGTTGCTTCCATAGTTGATGATATTGGTTATATTATTAACTTTGAAACCCAATTTTCTCTATTTCACTTATAGGAACCTGGTAATGCTAAAGGGAAATACCAGAGATTTTACAAATTATTTTGGACTATAGTTTCCAATTCAAGTTATATACTTTCTTTGATTGGTCTGCACGAGCAACGTCCACATTAGATTCTGTCTTAGCGGCATTTAAGTTCATCCAGATCATTATGAGAAATCGTTAAATGTTTCAATACTTTCCTTTATATCAGTTCGTTGTGACAAATATAGAATATCACTGCATATAACGATATGCGGGCTTCTTTTTTTGGAAACCATCTAATGGGGTAATACTCTTATACGATTACATGTCTTAGTTTCATGGATAAACTTCAATTGCAATTAGATATAACAACCAGCCGATAGAGGATAGAGGGTCATCATTTCTAACACCTTTTTTCTTATACGAAGAAATTAGGAGAACATTCCCATTTGGTACAAGTGCAAACTTTGAAGGTAGTATCGTTATAACATTGTTCATCCATTTTATAAAATCATTCCCAGAAATTATGTTCTTTTAATCGCATTTCAATTACCAGATATTTCTGGATTAATGCTATCAATTGCCTTACTAAAAGTCTAAAAATAGCAGGACCTGGGATGTGTCTCTTTTTGGTGTTCACTATCACATCTGGCAAACAAATCTCACGTTTTCACCTTGTATCTCCCCTTTGCTAGTAACCAGTTTCTGATCAGAATCAATAAGAGTTGATAATAACTTTTTTGAAGTCCGTTTTGCTAAGGTGTTGGTGGCTATTTTTAGTCAACATTTGTCCATAAGTCATAGTCTCCAATTTCGATAGATTACTCTGGTAGTTCCTTCCCTTTGTGATTAAGTAATGAACCTTGTTATGGCTCGACGGCCATTGATCCCATTACTCAAAAACCTCATTTAAGGAACGTACAACCAAATGACTTATGTTAAACCAAAAATATTTGGTAAACGTCGGACTTTAAGTCAGTCCATCATAGCCAGGGCTTTTGATATTTTGCATTTCTTTCAAAGCATCTTTCGCTTCCTTTCACATTGAGTTTTTTTCCTCACATTGATTTTTGTCTTCTATCACTCGTTTCTCTTAAGTTGTAATTCCAGCCTTAAATTTGATGCCAACATTGGATCAATAAACCTGATCATCTTCTCCGTTTTAACAGTTGGTTTTAATAGCTTGACTTGTTAGGCTAATAGGTGTCATATCTCTGTGATAATACCCCCACGTTTCTTTTTAATGTGTATTGTTTTAGCTACAGCATTTTTTCTCTAAATTTTCAGAAGAATACTTGGTATTCTTTTCTACTTCCTGTATTCCATTTCTCTTTTACGACCTTATGTTTTTGCACCTTCTGATATTTGCCGGCCAGTCCACGATTAATTTTGCTGTTGAACATATTTGGCATGATTGTTTCCTTGAATTCATTTTCACAAACTCCAGTGTAAGATCGTTCTAGTTTTCTTTCTAAATGACTGAGACTACCGAATTTCTTACTTTCCTTGAAACAATTATGAATTATAGCTAAAACTTCGAATCTGTCGAATTTTTTACTTAAGCTCCGATAATCATTCACTATTAAGGATTGTTTTTATTCCTCATATTGTGATCAATCATATCAATTATAGCAGTAGTGTACCTACAATCTGTCCAGACTGTTGTTGAATTTCCAAATTAACCTTTCCTTTTTTGAAATACTAGCATTATATCGTCACTTTAAACTGCCAAATGATCAGTTCGTGGTTGACTGTTATAATTTGGGAACTTATTATAGCATTTTCATCAATATCGGTACAAACCAATGAGTCTAAAGTAGATTTACAGAGGATTAATGCTTTGCCACGAAATATTTGTTATCTCCGGGGTGTTTTTTTCTTCCATGCGTCATATAAGATCTATGATTGTCCTTCCATAGGGTTCTCAATGACAAATTTGTGATTTAACATTACTTATTTAGTATCCATATCAATATTAACAAATCACCACCTCTAATATATTATAGCCCTGACCCCATATTCATTACCAAATTGTTCTAAACAGCTTCAAGAAGACACCTTTTGTGTTTCATTATTTGGAACATATAATTCCACCAAGTATATCCTTCATTTCGGAATTCATTTTAAAAACAATGTATCTATTAAGTCTATTTGTTAACTTACATCACATATTTTAACCTGACATTGGGGGGAAATAAGTGTAATTAAGCCTTTGCTATTTACCACTGATCACAAACAGCTGTTGATTCTCCACCCCATTCACGTAGTTCCAATTTGTTTGTACATCTTTTCAACACAAATACGCTCTGGATAAATAAGGATTAGTGTCGCATTTGTTTTTTTTACCACCTTAAATACTGAATGAAACGTCTTTTCGTGTTTGCTCAATCCACGAACGTTATTGTGAGTAAATTGCCAGGTGATTGTGAAAGTCTATTATTTTAGTGAATGATCGAAATGTGTAGCTACTCAACTTAACCAATATCATAGCAGTTTTGAAGGTGTATATTAATGGTTGCATCACACTTATTGAATTTTATACAAATTATTTAAAGGGAGTCCTAGCTCACAGACAAGTTATGTTGAAAAATTATGAAGCTAGGGTCTTTCTGAGTATACGGAGTTAGTGTTTTTATTCCTTTGTGATTGCATTTCCTCCTCGAAAAAAAGATTTCATGTCGGTTTTCAAAGCAGGCGAGTCAGACACCTTTTTTGTTTGCAATTGTTAAGTTTCTGTTTGAGAATGCGTTTTTCTTCCTTTGATTTTTTTTTTTGACCAGTTTTGCCATACTGTTCTTTTGCCCGACTATGTTGGTGAGCCTTTCACACCTGTATCACATATTTTCTCCAGCTTAATGTTGATTTGTTTCAGCGTTTTGGCGTTGGCCCACTCTGGTAGTTGCTGTTTTCTGTACAGCTTTCTCTATGGCTGGTAGATGGTGCCTCGGACCTGGGGCCAGCAGTTTCGCTTCATGGAGAGTCTTTATCATTAATCTTCAGAAGATGTTTTCTTACTTGATATAGGTTACGTTTCTACCTCTTTGAGAATTCTGGTTGGAATTGGTCCTCTAGAAGGGATGAGACAATGATCAATGAGGTTCTTCTTACCACTCTGAGTGGATTTGTCGTATCACTTGATTGACTCCTCTGATTTCAGCGGTGCTTCCACTTTGTAGACTTATTGGCTGACGAATTTTGTTCTTTCTAATGTGCAATTTTGGCATTATGGACCATGGTTGTTGACATCTGTAGCAAACGCATCTGTCTTCCCTTATCAGCCACGGAGCCTAGGACATGTACGCTTTGAAGTCCTACTCTCGCAAGCATAACAATTGGGCTTGGGTTTTTCAGGACAGTCCTTATGCAGGTGTGCATAGTCTTGGCAGATTGCTTGCCAGTAGACAGTAGTCTGGGTAACATAATAATACTGGAATATCCACGAAATGTCTCGGTCTCTTGGGATGAATGATATCCTACTGATGAGGTTTTTGTCAAACACTTTTGACACATAGCAATACCTGTGACCATTTAACAGGTGTCCCCACCTTCATTCATTTATTTCTATCTTTGGTTTTACAATATGTTTTCTTTACATCCGTTTCACGTTAGCGAAAGCATCCACCCACTGCTCATATATTCTCGGTATACACTTTGCGGTGTATATCATGGAATACTCAATCTGATCAGCTTGCTCGTTTTTGTCGTACCTGTATCCTTGCATAATCAACATAGTATACGTTTTCCGGATATCTATGGTACTTCAGCTAAAAGATGCCTTGACCTTCCTTGGTTGCAACATATACGAACCAATTTGACCCGAATCAGTGAAATATGTGTACCGAGAATATGTTCTGGCTTCACTGTTTTGACGTCCCTGATCCTGTTAGCACATTTCAGTACAGCATCAGCTACCTCAATATTCTTAGCTATCACATAACCTGTGGTTACGTGGAAACAAATCAGCTAAGTACTGGATCTCTCAAGTCCGCTCGGCGTGTATTGTTGATACATCCACACTTGTTGATCAGCAATATGCACCTTGTTTGCGTTCAATACATACGGCGGGAAATAAAGTACCACATAGGTGCGTGTGTGTATAGTCGTAGTGTCTGTACACACAGAAACCACCAGACAAGTCACGTCTTTTCACCCTCAGGAATTTCAGCTATAATACGATTTTTTTTTTTTTTTTTTTTAAAAAAAAAACAATCAGTAGCTACGGGCACCATAGAATGATGACATTTATGTACACTAGATGATCCCAGAAAGCATTCAATCATCAAAAATTGTGTGTTAAATACGGAGGTGAACGAGGGTAAGTGCTGTTGTGTGACAACATCAAATTCAATCTCTACTCGTGTTCAGCGTTTCTTGACAATGCACGTGCTAATGGTCTACGTGTGCATGGCACAACCACTCCAGACCGTGGGCAGCCAGTAAGTCTGGTATGATATCCAGGTGCTTTTGTACGGGTGCATTGATATCAACCACAAGAAAATTGCCCCTGCAAAGCCGTGATCCCGTCATCATGACAGCCTGAAATATCGCTCTTGATGTAACAGAAGTTTGTAGCAACACAATACGGACGGGAATAGCTGAGTGGCTTACCAGTTCCGGTGGTCTGCCCTCCGGCCTGTCGAACGCTCCACGGACCTTCACAAGGTTCGTGAAGGTGGTAGCGGAGTTCATCGTCTTCTACCTAAACGACTGGCTACTGGTGGCCCTCCGCGAAGTGGTCTTCCAGAGGCCTTTATAGAAAAGGTCCTACCTGATGAGGTCACTCGGTCATCAACCTGACAGTCCATCCTCTCACTCGCCCCCGTTTCTGGCGAGCGAGGACTGGATTTTCTGTGGCCAAGGTGGGAGGCCTCTGCAGAAAGCGTAGCCCTCGGTCGTGGCGTGTGCCCGCGCAATCTTGGAGAGCAGGTCGGTCCCAGCCAGGCTAGGGCTTCGGATTCTGGGACTTCTGGCCAGCCTCATTGGGATGGTCTCTACTGCAGATTACGCATGAGGGGTTCCAGCTCCACATGCTCAGGTACTTCCGACCCTGCTCTCTGTTTACCACGGGTTACCACCCAATGTCCCTCGGATCCAGTGCCCCTGAAGCGGGTTCAGACTTCAGTTGGTGGACACATCCCCGCAAGTTGGAGGTGGGATCCCCCTTCAGGAATTAACAACCTCCGTGACGCTGACGAAAGATGCGTCGGTGTTGTGCAGGCCCACTAGGGTCCCAACAAAGTGTTGGCCGTTGGTGGCCCATGCAAGCTCGCTATTATATCAATGTGCTCGAGCTGGGGGCAATCTTCCTGGCACTGAAGCACTGGAGCGCCCTGACAGGGGAAAGGTGAGCTGGGCCGATGCGACAACATCGGGGGGGGGGGGGGCAAGGAACAACTCAGTTCTCGCAAGGAGGGCAAGGCTCCTAGAGTGGTGCAACGGGACATTGCCTTATATAATAGCATCACATGTACCAAAGGTGGAGAACGTCCTAGCCGACGTCCTCTCGGAAGGCCACGCAATGCCAGGCGACCATCGAAGGTAAGGGGTCGTCAGTGGAATGGCGCCTCCTGACGGCCAAGTTTTCAGAGGCTACAGCGTCCCACGTGGACATATGCGCCTCCACTGGAATCACCAGGCTCCGGCGTACTACTCATGGAGTTCGAGGATCCCAGAGCTGTGGGGTTCAGGATGCGATGGTGGATCAGTGCTTATGTATCCCATCCCACTCCATTGCGATGATACCGAGAGGGTCATAGAGAAGGTAACTCGGACCGACAATTGCCTGGTTCTTTTGATGGCCCCATGTGGCCGGATCAGCTGTGGTTCCCACAGCTTTCTAGGAAACTGCAGTGGGGGACTAGTGGCTGCTAGTAGCGATCCTCCAGCCGACGCGTCCCTCCTGGAGCGTACCATCCGCGCTTAACTTGACGGTTGGCGCATTTCCGCAACAATACCCTCGCGGGACGTTCTGAAACAGGCTGCCCGCGCTCGACTGTTCAGGCAAGGAGGAAGTCAACTAGAGCATCTTATGATTCTCGACTCGCCGAGGTCTAGAGATGGTGCGACAATCGATTGAGGATGATCTGCTGTCTGCGTTCTGTAGGGCAGGTCGGGATTTCCTAACTGAAATTTTCCTTGAGGGTTGCGCGTCCCCAAAAACAGTTCAAGTCGACATTACATCGCGATTGGGGCGCTCCATCGGGGACTTCAGAGACAGAACAGTAGTCTCTAATAGCCCATCATCATGAATCTGCGAGGCGTGTTTTAGTTAGTTCCGGGTTCGTTCCACTCGTTACGGAGGGGGATCTGCTGCTAGTGCCAGTTCGTAGAGGAATTCGAACCACTGGGAGAGGGCCAGGCTCCTGGACTAGGACGACGGCCTTTCTGGGGGCAGTCGCTCCGGGCGATGGGGTTCCAAAATACATACCTTGTCCATTGACGAGACTCACCTGCTGGTGGTAGAAGGACGGCGTGTCCATTCCCCACGATAAGAATCAGACGCTGTCTTTCACACCGTGCCCAGTGTTTCTCCCGGTCCTGGCCTTGGCTGCGGGACGGTCGAAGCACCCCTGGTGCCTGGTCAGGGCACTAAAATTGTACCTCAGGTCATATCTGGAAGGGCTCCGGAAGACATTACAGTTTTCATCTAAACGCCCACAACCCATATGGTCCAGTTGCGACGGGACACAGCGCTGTTTGCCTCCAACCTCCGTAGCGTACACCGAAAGCATCACCAATCAGTTGGTCGGCTCTCTGGTTAGGTAACAGACTACAAAAATGCATTTTGAGTTGCCCCGTCTGTACCAAACTGCAATTTTTAGTATTTTATGACACACGGCAGCCATCTTGCATTTTTCAATTGCCTAAGGGGGACCAATGACACATCTTGATTATATAGTATACCTTTTAGAGATATATTAATCAGATGAGAAAAAATGATATTGTTGGTTGATCTTTCTGTGAAAAGTGCATTTTAGGTTTTCGTTTTAAATAATGGTGGCCATCTTGGAATTTCTCAAATTAATCAAGCGGCCTTCCAAGATTAAATTTTAATTTACCATTTCCTACCATGAATGATTATGAAAAAAAAAACAATTACCAAGCATGTTGGGGTGTCCTTGTCCATGAAACTTGCAATATTGGGTTTTTTTACAGTGGAAAAATGGCGGACATCTTGGATTTCTCAAATGCCCAAGGGTGGCAATTTTACACCCACCGGATTCCATTATATACCTTTCAAAGAGATATAATCAGTGAAGAAAAAAAAATTTATCAGAGATTTCATCTTACTCCTCCTCCGTGTGACTAAATAGTCGATTTTGCGGACATTTATATAATGCGGGTTAAAATAACGGTCAATTGCACGTGAATTATACAAGAAAAAGGACACTTGTACTACTGCGCCGTCAGATATTGCGTTACTGTTATTTTGCGATCACATTTGGAAGCTATTCAGATGATTAAAAATGTATATAAAAGAATATTGCGACGTCCAAAGACAAATATAATCAGAACTGGATTATGTGGAGTACACCCACACTCAATAGGGACATGTATAAGAGTTGAATTGGATCTAAGATATATAATATATAATATATATATATAGATATATAGATATATATATATATTATATAACTTTATTCTGTATAAATTGATTGATGTATAGAATCCAAGTCGTACAAGTTACACCAACAAAAAACACATCTCGGGCGGCATTAATAATTCATTGGGTTATGCAATTAGGCGAAAATAGAGGGAGTGATTAATGTTGTAAAGGCCACATATTGCTATTACGGGATATTATGGTTCTTTTTACAGTGTGTGACGACAGAGGTAGGTAATTGCGTGTCCAGTGTGTCACAGCACCAATATGTGCTTGGTTTTGTGTTCAAGACAAAAATGGTGGAAACACCAGATGTTTTTGTCTCCAAAATATGGTGAACAGCAACCTGCAATATTTACCTTGTAAGATAACTCGGGGTTCCTCATATATTTGGGAAGTCGAGCTTCCTTTGTAACATTTAAACGACCATTATAAACCTTTGGGATTTTCCCATTTACATTTTCGAGGATACCAAAACAATAATAACTAAAAATATTTTTATTCATTACATTAAGTTTAATATTAAAAATGTTGTCAAATTCCTACTTTTGGTTCTACATATAAATGTGGTATATGTTAACAACAATAAACATATTGTTACATTAATATTTATGGTTGGCACAAACAATCTTCAAACTGAACTTAATACGTACCCCCAACAAAGCGTAAATGTGCCATTGTTGCTATCGCGAGAAAATGCGCTTCTGCCTTGATAAGGCAAACATTCATGGTACAAACTGAGTAAGACAACTGAGGTTAAACTGTACACATCTTCAACCCAGCGTTTTACATATAATATGTTGCGGAGGGATTGCAAGCTGCATCATCTTATATTTGGTTCAGCCCATCTACCGACCGCAGCTCGTTAAAAGACCATGGCAGCACAAGTAAAATAAGGATAGTTGGACAAGGTACAAGTTATAGTTACCAAATACACCAAATTTAACCCCAGCCCCTATAATAGGGGTTAGGGATTGTACTAATGAGGTGCGTTACTTGTTAATTTCACATTGCAGATGCTCCAAACTATTCCTTATTTTAAATGTGATAACATTACAAAACAATATTGAGGACCGTTTCCACTGAAATTGTAGCGTGTTTAGTATGGACCCTGTGGAAGCTAAATTTAACCTTGACCTACAATAACGGTTTTCAGCTTCTAACTCCATAAGGGTTAAGCAGAGATGGCACAAAACATACATTTTAATCCTTGCGATCATACGCACATTTTGGATGCAATTCACAAACATTGGACCACTTTTCAATTTTTTTTGACCCCTGTATTAATCTTTGCGAGCCCATAGCTCGCTTAAGCTACCCAACAGAAAATGGCCATCATACCATTTTCGTGTATGTCATAGTATTAGGGTAAGCCCTGTTATAAATGCCTCTTTGACACCCCAGGTGTCCGGCCAACATGGCTGGCTCACCCACTATAATACAGATGGGAACAAGACGCGACCTCCTCCGCACCTCGTGGTGAGCGCTTCCAGTAGGGTTGCTAGGGTCAAAATTTTTCGAAAAACCGTTAAAAGAGCGGACAAAATCGCCCCATTTTTGGTGTGGAAACTCTTTAGGGCTATAGCAATTTATTTTAGCCGAGGGATCCACCTCCAAATGTGTCCGTAACCATGGAGATGCGAAGAAATCCAAAATGGTCGCCGTATGGTAAATATAAATTTCATTTCTACTGGTCAGGAAAAAGATAAAGTGTATTCAAAAATGCACCACGGACAGCAGAAGCCATGTCCGAATGTAAACCACCCTCCAAAAATATTCAAGTCGAAACCTAAAAATCAAAGATGGCCGCCCTTTTGGTCCCAAAATGGTCAGTCCCAATGGAATGAGAGTGAGTGACAATTGTCTTGCTTTTTATGTTGTTTTATATGTGTGTGTTTCAGTTTTTTAATTTTTGTATATTTTTTGTTGTATGGGTTTTTTTTATATTTGGATGTGAGAGTGGTTCAACGTTTATATAGATGGCCAACAAATGGTTTTACTTTCCCATTCCAGGACACAACTTCACATGTTCAATGTATAGCATCTATGTAGGATTTTTATTCCTGTCAGTAAACGCCTATTGTCGACGGTACGAATTAATGCGGAGGAGATGTGTTGAAATCAAAAACTAAAAAAGCTGGAAATGCTAACTTGTCAACTGAATTGATGCCTGCTAAACCACAATTTACCCATGAACTGTTTAGGTCCCAAATATGTAAAGGATTCATACCAGATTTCAATGGAAATAGATGGTCTTACAGTATGAACACGCGATCGATGCTTGGTTGAGTCAATCAAAAAAAAGACCGGATAAGTGTCGTGCATATCGAGGCGGGTGAAACCTCTCAAAGTTGAGGATTAGGCCACGTCAATATTGCAGTTTGTTTTGAGTGACCAAAATTGTAGTACTTAGACAATTATTGGACCAAGTGGCATGCAGTATTTCGGGAACAAGCCCAATAAATGCAAAACGTATCAGATTTCTATATTACTTTGTGATGTAAACGACTTTGGCGGTAATACTGTATTCATAGCATTTTCTTTTATTATGTTGAATGCTTCAGAGTTTGTCAAGTTTGGTGGTTGGAATTTATCAGTTCATGTGCCTTGCATTTTGTTCTTGAGAAAACGGGCATTTTGTTTTAATTATGGCCTTAAGCTAATCTGGTATCATCACATCGACGTCTATTATGTGGGAGAAAGTATACAACCTCTCAGAAACCGAATGGAATCTCGACACGCCCCAAAACTTTTAATGGACAGGAATAAAAAAATCCCATATTATAAATCACTAACATGTCGAAAAATATTGTGTGTTTGTGTGGTTTCCTGGCCATAGGTTTGATCTAGATGTTTTGATCATGTTCATCCTTACTAAAAATATGACCCCTTTGGATAGTAGTTAATAGGGCAGCATTGTGACTATGGGCTGGCTCTACTGTGCACAAATGGTTGAATGTTTTCTTGTGTCATAAGTCAACACAATGTAAATTTTTCATGATAAGTAAGCAACTTTAAGCTATATCTTTAATGACACAACTTCAAAGATTAAGGAGGTAATTTGCTATCAGAAGGTCTTACATTATATCACCTCATTTGGGTGGGGTCTCAATGTGGGGTGAAGAGACTTATACTTATCTCTGTTGATACCTCCCTCCTCTTCTAAAGTTTCTAATACTGCCACTAAACTCTTACTGGTATTTGTAGGTGGGATCTTCTTGTGCAAACCATTTCTTATAAGTTAGCAATGTCATTCAAACTCCTCACAATTCTGTTGGTACGAGGGGTGATTGATAAATTTTAAGCCTGAGGTTAGAAAGAGATAGCTACAAAGTTTCAATTTCACGTCTAAAGGTTCATTCTTCAAATGAAAATTCCGGAAGTTGATGTGTATATCTGTTCTATTTTTTAACTTGCACGTAATCAAAACATCGCGAGTTGCCGGACCTATTGAAGAAATTAAGCGAGAAAAACTAACAACAAGTGAGGAGTTCCTTTTTCATCTTTGGAAGAGATTAGTAGTCAGACGGTGCCAAATTCGGGTGATTAGGCTGGATGTTCTACCAGATGAGCCACCCACTGATGATTACAGTCATGCGACCATAGGACTTCGGATGCGGCCATCGTCATGATGGAAAGACTCCCCCGATGTCAGCTTTCCTTTTAATTTTCTCGCGTAATTGCTTCAATAGGGCCGCCAAAGTAACTCGCGATGTTTGATTGAACCTGCAGTTAAAAAATAGAAACATATATACACATGAAACTTCTGGAATTTTCATTTGAAGATATAAAATAAAAACTGTTAGACGGTTTGTGTCATTTGTTGTTTTTGTGTAATTGAATTGGTAGCATATTCTTTCTACCTTAGGCTTAGAACTTATTAATCACCCCTCGTATCATTAGTACACCACATTGATTCCCTTATCTACAGGCAAGATTGTAATTTCCTTGTCCGTGTTGTCACTAATAAATTTTTTAAGACTTAGTCTTACGACTTCAGAGAGGTGGTAACCACAAGAAACATGTGGTGATAGGTAACCTATCATCCAGAGAGTAATTGTGTCCATTTCTCATTGTTTGTTAAAGGTTCCACTATTGTTGCTATAACGGTTATTCGTTAATTAAAATCCAATTGAGGCTAATAAAACAGCTTAGTGTTCATTTGTTTTGGAAAGGAAATAAAAGGAGGAGGGCCTTCTGAACTTATGAAACATATTTTACTAAGTTATAACCGAATGTTTTTAAAAAAAAAAAAAAGAAAAAAACAAGGGAAGTGGCCTCAAGCAAAACATGTACTTTTCTCCCCTGTCTTACGGGGCATTAGTACAAAAAAAAGGCGGGGGTCGGACATGTATACACAGGAAACGGAGTGCAGCTCTCTTTTCGAAGCCTGTGGGCCAGAATCCAAATATAATGTTGTTGTAGGGGGCTCGCTACACCTCTCACAGCGAGTCTGTTACCTTCCCGAAATTGAATAATGCGGTGTATATAATACAGTTGTCCGTATGTGAGAGTCCTACCACCCAACTGTCTATTTGTTCTCCATTGAGTGCTGTACGAATCATTTGTTTCAGCATGTACCCAAAATGGTATCATCGTCTACAAGGTCACGGTTTATTCCGCTAATGGTGCTATGGTAGCTAGGACACTCTTCATGGGGGACACTCAGTTTCTTGACGGTACCCATTTATACACCTGGGTTAGGGAGAGTATAGGGAGGAAGTAATTGAGGTAAGCGCCTTACTCAAGGGGAAACACATTGGCCACAGCGGGGCTCGAACTCACAACCTTTGGCCTTTGGGGTGCGAGTCGGGCGCTTTATCCAATGGAACCACGTGTGCCCTCATTAACAAACGGAATTGATTAAAATGCAAATGGTTCCTTTCAGGAGAGGGCAAACAAAAACGCCTTCAAACTTGCAGTAACAGTGGAGAAATAAAAAAGTGAGGTGCATTCTCTCAAGGCGATTGGTCCCTTAAAGACTTTATGTGTTAAGTTGTCACAAAACGGGGATTTCATGGTGGTTAAGTTAGTGGTACAAAAACTAATAATATGTCATTATGTATTTTCACAGTTAGAATTTTAACATTTAAAAGTATAATTCCTTAAAAAGGAAATATGCAAAATTATCCTACCTTCAGCGCAAACATAAATTCCAGCTATTAATAAGATCTACAAAACGGAAATAAAATGATTTTCCAAATTTAAAACGGAGATGAATATATCGGCAATTCTCCAGCAATGCCTCCATAAACTATTCGGCAATGAACGCTGTTTGGACACAGTTGATCCATTTCTGTTTTTGGTCTCCTCTCCAGTGGTTTTCCAGGCCGGTTAGCAGCTTGCAGTGTCTTTCTTCCGACACAATTCTGATCTTTCATCTAATTAAAAGAAGGTAGCAAGCAGTCCAAAAATAAAACAGACTCGACTCCGTGTAAAATGTAGAGTGGCGACCATGGTTCACTCGATCCTTCAACTGGTCGAACAATTTCAAGCCAGTAAAAGCAGCAGTAGGCCTTGACAAACAGCTCAAATGAGCAGCTGGAAAAACTTGGCCCAAAAAATGAAAAAACAAAATTCCTCAAATAGAGACACCTTATCACAAGAGCTATCTACCAATATTAACTCCTTCAGCCATACCAAAGCTCTTTTGAATGCCCCCTGTCCAATCGTATCGCACCTGTAAAAGACGAACATCACACCAGAAAGAACAAGGAGGTATCCGGCCAGGGAAATAACAGCGAGCCAAGTACTCAACCTAACTCAACATAATGAGTATGTTTTCGGTAAACCGGGCTCGTGTTTTGCAGACTGTCAATATTCCTATCATCACATGATGCTTAATCATTAAGATTTTGGAACTCGCCAAGGACATCCGCTTGAATGAGTTCATCACGTATTGCTTGCAAACATGACGTTCTTTGTCCAGCTTGGAGCGAAGAGAAGAAGGTCGATGGCGCAGGTTGAGGAATGGACTAACCCAATGGTCAGGGGTGGACATAATGGACCACTCAAAAAAAAAAAAAAAAAAAAAACGATGGATGATATGGCCATTGGGCTGCTAATACAAGGTCTAGAAAAAATGCATTTGAGGGTCAAAAGAATTTGTATATGCTTCCTTGGATTAAAATTTTGCATGTAAATCATGGAGGAATTTGAGCACTTTTAAGACATGACCTTGATACCGTTAAAACACAAACTGACACAGAAGTTTCCTAGCTATGCCTGTTCAATGGGGCATTGTCAATACGCTTGCACTTGAAGGGAAGGGTACAAACAAGCCAACGGTCAGCTGATTTCCTCGGGATATCGCAGAGTTCGGTCTGTAAAATCCTCAGGCATCACCGAGAGATGGATCACGAAAATCTCAAAGACGACCACGATTTACTACCAGATCGCCGACCGCTTTAATCTGTGCATGTAGAGCCCCAGAATGCCAACACGCCGTCTTCGTCGTTTGCGGAGAGGACACTGATGGAACTAACGTTTCCCCAAAACTGTAAATCAGAGATGCTTCAACATGGTTACAGAGCAAGACGAATGACCAAATGTCCAACCGTTCACCACGGAATTGCTTGACTTCACTGGGCTAGGAAGCACGGACGATTGTAGCTCGGACACTAGCCACATTTTGAGTATTTTGGACGAGAGACCCTCTCCTTGACCATCAAGATGGAAGAAAAAAGGGTTTGTCGATTACGTGGTGAGAACCTATATAGATTAATGTATTCAGGAACCGACTGAAAGGTCGGTTGGCGGACTCGATGATGGTATGGGACCGGTATTCTATGGAGGTGCAAGATGGAAAGATGGAAACATGAAAGTCTCGTGTTACCTTGAAATTCTGGAAAACACTGGCCTGACCATAATGATCTAAGAGGGTCTTATGAAAACAACTTTCCGGCAAGACGACAACCACGGCGGCACAGTGTCGCTGTAGTGAAGACAATTTCTTGAGCAGAGCAGAGGGGCTGGCGGCAGATTACATGGCCTGCTGGCTACCCCTGATATGAACCCTATCGGGCATGCTGGAGCCTGGGCCTTAGGCCGACCATCAAATGGCAGGGACAAAACAACCCTCAAAATATACAGGAGTTAGCTCAGGCTTGACCGATGAGGAGGACGTCTGTCTATTGACATCATTATAGCGTTTTTCTATTGAGCATCAGTTAGTATTTTACCGGTGAGATATTTCCCCGGTAAATAGTGTAAGATAGTGGAGAAAGGGCAATTTCTACTGGAGCGTGCATTCGGGGAAAAATAGCGACTTCCGTGACCCAAGTGAAATTTTGCCGGGTGGAGGATATTCATGGGTCATATTGCATGCATTGTGGATTGACCCCCGCGTCACGGGACATGATGATGGCACAGTTCTGTACTTTACGTTGTTGATTCAAGATATTTTGCCCAAAATTGCCGTCCAGTTAAGTGAGATGCTTGGTTACTTCAGCACCAAGCATTATGCTATGAACACAACGAGCACGGCGTATTTTAGGCACTTACAGTTGTTTCAATGCTCCATACATCAAACCGGTGTGTTGTTGATCTAAATTGTAAGCCGCGCAATTGATTCAGTAACCCAGCCAATTTCCGGTTTCTCTATCATGCGCCACTGATGCGGAGCGGGGTCTTTTTCTATTGACGTGATCAGGTATGTTCTCGGGTAAAATCTTCCAAAACCAAGGATGGTTGCCAGAGAGATTTTCCCGGTAAAAAAGTAGCAATACCAGAAAAGGTCATTTCTATTTTAACCAGTTTTAATCCTTTACCCGGTTTAATCCGGAAAAATGCTCAATAGGAAAAACGCATAAAACCAACCTTGTGGTCAGTATGCCGCGAATCTTGACCAGTGATTATGCCATGCAGTGGTGCCATACTCGATATGAGTGACTGATTGACATTTAAACAATACTATAGTAGATTCAAACCATCGTGTCACCTCTTGTACTATTACGAAGGTATCTGCTTCGAATGAGGGGATGTGCAGTGGAGGAAAATTAAAAGCCCACGCTAAAGCTATTGAAGCATGATAGTACCGATAGCGATTATTGGAAAAACCAGCAAGTAAACGTAAACTGATGTATGGCTACATTAACTCTCAAACATTCTGACTAATCGTATTTGCTTCAATGGATTCAAGGTGACGTTAATCTCACTGCAGACTTTGACCGACCGTGTTTTGGATACAAAGGAACACAAATGTCTTTACTCTCTTGTTAAAACATTGAACAAGCCAGATTATCTTAGTTCTTTCATGAAACAGTGATTCGAGGAAACATATTTCCTTTCCTCTCCCAACTAATCGACGCTGTCCAAACGTTTCCTACGGTGACACATGGGTTGAATCGACTATAGTGACATTTCGAGCATGCACAGCTGTGTGGCCCCATGGCAAATTGTCTTTTATTTTCAGAACAATTTTAAGCAGTGGCAAAAGCTATCAATTCTGAAAACATCAGAAAAAATCCATTGCGGGAATCTTGCCATATAGGCCTACAAATGTCACAATTTGTATGTTATAGCGCCCTCTATATGCCTATTCCCCATAAAAAGATGGGTAAAACTAGATTTTTATGAAAAATCGTATTTGCCCGAAATGAAATTTCATGAAATTTACACAGGATGTAGTTAGTGGAATTAGGTGTCAAAATTGTGTCGCCGTTGATATTTTTTTTTTTTATTTCGTTTTGTCATAGTAAATGAAACTTTCAAACAGCTGTGCATGAACTCACCCAAAATGTGTTACCTGTAAAACTGACCGATGTGAAAATTGTAACAAAATCCTTAAATCTACTGTTCATGCCCCCCCCCTCTTTTCCTTTCGGGCTAAGCACACAGTTCGTAAAGGGTTAATTGTGGACTATGTTCGTGGCGATATGTTCTATAGAGACTGATCAATCAAGTAGTGTGGCGATATACACACTAGTTATCATAAATAACTCACACTGTAAGAATCATTCCATAAAAGTGGTCAAAATATTTTATTCCAACTTCATGAGCAACGGTGTATGTTCACGAAATAACATCTTGAACAAACTCACTGGCACAATATGGGGTGCTCGCCCTAAGACCGACGGCACTCGCCCTGTATGCTACTCGTGTGCACAATATGCCTGCCCTGTATGGGAAAGATAACAATGAATACATGCTAAGATGTTTGATCCAGCATTAAATGTCTACTCCCGGGTTATCACAGGATGTCTTCGTCCATCTACAAAGGAGAATTCATACATTCAAGCAGGAATTGCTCCACAAGACATCCGTCGTAGTGTAGCGAGCACGCAAGAACGTAGCTGTCAAATATCTAATGTGAAGCACCCTACAGACAGAGACCTGCTTTCTACCGCCTACCTCCCTAGAGATTTCATTTTCTTAAGCTAAGTCCACCCCCTGAAGCCAGTCTCTACGGAATTTAAGAGAGACGCTTTGTGGAAAGAAAGACTTGCTATCAAGCAATTAGTAACATCTATTGGTATTGAACCTGGCATGCCTCTTCAACCTGGAACTGACTCCTCACAGGCTGATGAATTGCACTTTTTCAACAGATTGAGAACTGGAATCGGCCTATCTAAGGTTTCCTTGCAGAAGTGGGGCTACCTGGAAGCAGATAAGGACACTACATGCGGTTGTGGAACATCGCCACAGACAATGGAACATCTCTTAATGGTCTGCCCACTGTTGGAGCAACAATGCACATACAAGAACCTTGCAGAATTCAGTGAAGTAGCAAGACGTTGTACAACCTCTGGCTAGATCATATTTGAGAACCACTGTGTTTGGAAAAGAGGAGGAGGAGGAGGAGGAGGAGGAGAAGCTCTTTTCTTCAGGGTAAGTCCAATATACAGGTGCAACAAAAGGTGGACCGTGACTTAAAGGTCCATGGCCCGATCGCTAATAGCCTCGTCCCCAGAAGCCCCAGATTTTACCGGAAGTGGTCAACATTTTGGTATCTGAAGAAAGCTACTATTTTTCTCATTTACCCTGTGAAATATTAGAGCCAAAGGATGTTTGGTTTGGAAGTTTTGAGCGAAAATGTACCCATGTAATTTTACAGAGTACTCTATGGGGCTTACAAAAATCACGTTTTTAGCTCTCAAATGAAAACGGATTGAAATATCAGCGCGAAACTTTACAAATGGGGTTTTGGGTGAAGGCCAATCTATCACAATGAAAACTTCATATCCTTAAATCGGGCCATCCCCCTTTAACCCACCATTTTATATCTTACAAAGGGTTGACCGATTTAAGTATACAAAGTTTTCAACTTGATAGAATGGCTTCTATCCCCCCCCCCCCCCCCCCCCCCCCCCCCCCCAAAAAAAAAGTCTGGAAAGTTTGGCGCCGATATTGCATGTTTTTTTTTTTTACCAAAATGTGGGTCATTTTCACAGTTCTAATGAAGTAACCATAAAACAGTTCCATTAAGTAAGGACCATTCATCTACTCCACCGCCCATCCAATGCTCATCCACTGAAAGACTTTGTAGGTACAGGGGGGGATCATACTAGACACCTCCAAATTCTTGTGAGAAACTCCAAGAATTCTCGGCCAGGAATCTTCCTGTGCATCGGCTTTGCTCGTTTGATAGAACCTCCCATTTCATAGCCGTGGCCTGCAAAGAAACCGCTTCAGAATTTCGCCATCATTAGCCATACACATGTACGAGTAAACACTTAGTTTAATTACTCGTACTGTTTTGAAAATTCTTTCTAACCACGATGACATTGACCAATTTTTTTGGCCTGCATGCCTAAAACCTAAAGTGGCTACAGTTCAAAATGTTTATATAAAACTGTTTACATTTTGTTTTTGTTCAGTTTGACTGTATGAAGAATACAATAGTCTATGATTTAACTCAATTGAATCATTTTAATTTTTGTACCCCTGTACAAACGTACCCCGTTTATTCCTCAGTTAGCACATGGGGGAAAAGGTCCTAGCTAGAATTTCCAAGGGGAAAATATTGGTGAGGCTAATAGTCAAATAAAGCAATGTGTAATTTGGTAAAAAACAATATACATAATAACATCAATAACTTCAAGTAATACTAGTCAGATCAATGAAAATATAACTTCCCATCCAAAATGTTATAATAACGTTTTTATATATTTGGTTTATACACTTTTGGATCTGTTTTGTGTGTTGTGTGTGTGTGTTGTGTGTGTGTGTTGTAATTATCAAATCTGGGAGGAGGGATTTTGCAAATGACTTCAAATGCTCTTGATAAGAGAGAGAGAAAGGGGTAAATCGGTATAGTGGAGAATGGAGCAAGACCTCACCCCATACTCTATGATTTAGCCGTACACATACGGCGCCAAAGGGTGGTTCTATGACTGTCTGCCTTAGGATAAGTCAATACCTGGAAGTTATCTCTTCCATTGGCCTTCAATCGTTTCACAGACGCCTTCACCATACCTTCAGCAGGTGTGTGGAGGTCATCTTCGCCGACAATATACATAAGCTGACCTTTGGCTTTTTCGACCTATAGTTTCAATGAACTGGATGTGCCTCATTGAAGTCAGTATAATTAGAATATATCCTAGGTTTTGGAGAAGTAATGGGAGGGAACAATTAATATTAAGGCCGTTCAGTTACCATTAGTAATTAGGGGACTAATTCATTGCGCAGTGTGTGTGTTCTGACTTTGGGAACAGGATCACTACATGCAATTGCCGTTTTTTGAGTATGTTAAGGGACAACTTTCAAACTCACCCGCCCGATCGACCTGCGGTTAAGGGCGGTTGAACTGCAAATTCATTTTTAAAAGCGGCCCCTAATTTATCACTTTCCATCCCACATCGTCATACGACTTCCAAAATCGATAGAGTTAAAACAAATATAGTGTGATATACCTTGATAATCGAGCAAGTTTTCGAAATCCCTGTCCGCCTATTTCAAAACGGCAGATAAAACACATCCTCGTCAAAAATCACCATTTTCGTGCGATTCCATAATACTCGTGTCCTTAGACAAACAAGTTTGTCAGATGGTTCAGGTTAAATAAACTCCATTATGGTCTATTTAATGCTTTCGGAGCTAGGTTTCGCAGAAAAAGGGCATAACACACAGCTTTGAGGTGAGTGGGTGCCGCATGTTAGTCAGATCTGGGGTTTTGAAGTGTGTATTTTATTTTTACCGTTCCAGATCATTCGCTCGAAGGCCAACAAGATGTATACGCTAGTTTCAGTATTAATCAAAGAATGTTTCAATGTTTGTTCAGAGCCACCCAGGAGTATAAATGGTACCAGCATATGCTGGGAATGCAAAACAGACTCGCTGTGCGGGAGGAGTGGCGAACCCCCCACAGCAACATTACTGCTGGAGTCTGGCCCAAACGCCAAGGACAGAGATGGTCACTCCGCCTGCGGGCGCACCATTTGCATTTTTTTTTGTTCAGAGCAAATCGGGACAAAGAGTGTGCTGAAAATTTAAACGGCAGCACCATTTCCTCACCTTTGCTACCGGACTCTGTAACCCACATTTTAATTGACAACTCCTTAATTCCCGTAATTGCGCATCTTGCCTGAAAAAAAAAAAACATGTTCCTTTTGGTTGAGTGGTACTCAAGATATGGCCCACTGAACAATAAGTCAGCAAAAGCAGACTTTGTCCACGGAGCCCAATGCCCAAATCGAGCATATCGTGTCCACCCCCCCCGTCCCTGGCACATAGACAGAAAACTGTATGGTACAACTGCTTACTTGTCCATGGGTATTTCATGATGGAATGATAAGTACACATAAATTGTTTTGGCAGCCCCCCGGGCGTTCAAAATCTGAAATCATAGCATAAAGCATTTGTGAAAAAAACCAGTTTTCTATTCTCTCGTTAGTCCTGGCTGGGGTAGGGTCACGAGTAGACACATGTCTGTTTTTTTTTCAGCATGAATGCCTCAATGCCCATTCTTTATGATAAAATAAATCCACAGATAGCAATTTTTAAAAACTTGAACAAATCTCTTTCATTTTGTTGTTCATCCTGTATCAATACTTTTTTATCCAGTGAAATTATAGAGTGTGTAATTATAAATTTCACTAATTGTCAATTTCAATTAAAATAATCGCATTGTAGCAAGCTTTATATTAAGTTGGACTTACTGAAAAAGCCTGAAATCTAACCAAAAGACCAATCATTGAACCTCATATTCATACTCCATCTCTATTTATCCCATACTCCGCGATCCCGTCGGCTCTTTCTGCAAAGGGCCATTTGACATACTCTCTCTTTCTCATGCCGAGTTTTTCCCTAAAACGAGTGTTTTAGTCTGTTTTTTTTTAAAACATATCATCATCTTGTTGTGTTTTTGGTACGAGGTGTGCAAAATTGATTCATCCGAAGGGGATGGTCAATGTAACTAGTGTGTTTGGGTGTATGTCAATGAAACAGTTCCCCGTTTAATAAATTTGGTGCAAATTTATTCTTGCTGTTTTTTCATTTGAATAGGGACCAGACTGTCAGAAAATATTGGGTTTAATTTTCAACTGCTTCTCCTTTTTCAAGGGGGAAAATGTCTAACAGGGCCAAATTTGAAATCGCGTCAAATCGTGTTTTAATTATACAATGTTCGTCTCGTTAAAAGGATTAAAAAGGGTAATGCATTTGCCCAGGTTCCGACCTGTAGCAAGCGCTATAGCCCCATAATGTTCAAGGTCACCCAGGAGAGAAAATTTCAGGATGCTCCGATTTTGTTAAACTGGTGATAAATTGTGTGTACGGTCCTCATAGGATCCAAAAATATATTTTTTATTTACAGTTTGTGAGATTTGGTTGGCTAATCCATTACACAAATAAAGTAAAGGGCTATATATATGGTCTATATGGAATTCGCCCTAACCTTTCCCGGGATGTTTCAAGGTGATATCAACCAAATCATCTACAATTGCATTTTCTTCTGTTCATATGACAAGATTACTCATTTGAACACCACTTTAACAACTCGGAGCATTTACAAACCCCCCTATGAAACCCAACAGCGACAAAATCAATGTTAGTCATGACAATCTACCAACGGGAATACACAACAACCAACCATCACAGATGTATAACAGTCTGTATGCTGTAAAGACCTTTAATAAATACGTCTTTCTTCCATGTCTTTGGATCATCAACTGCAACAGCAGACATCGTGATTTGTCTTCGATATTTTCATCCTGGATAAGTCCGCCCTAAAATATACAATGGATCATATGTTGGAATGTTTTTAAATCATCAGTTTTAAAATAGACATACTCCAATTTACGGTGAAACCTAAGAAATCTTACAAATTCCTTTAGTGCCTCTCTTAAAGAGACACTGACACATTGAAAAATAGAGCCCTCGCGATTTTTTTCAAAATTGATTTTTTTCAATGGTTGTAAAGCTTTTATATAGAGTTGGCAAAAAAACAATATCTAGGCAGTTTGAATCAGTAGTGTGCCAAAGTACGATACTTAGACATCACCATTTCAGATGAGGCTAATACCCCATTTATTCTAATCGACATAGTTTAATATTCATCGGATCTAAAATCACATAGTCTAATTTCCATATCGTCTATAACCCAATTGGTCTAAGTTCAATTGGTTCTAAACCCAACTGGTCAATATTTCATTGGTCTAACATTCATCCGGTCTAATACTCGTTTGGTCTAATGCCCATTAGTATAAGAATCTACTGGTCTAATATCCATATGGTATAATATCCATTTGGTTAATATTAAATCATGTTAAATATAAGTCTTTGGTGGGTTTAACATTCAAAGGAATATTAATCCAAATGGGTATTACGACCAAGTAGAGATTAGACAAGTAGACATTAAGACCAGTGGAATATTAGACAAATGTATATTAGACCAAATGTACATTAGACCAGATGGGAATTTAGACCAAAGGGTTTGTGGTATTAGACCAAACGGTAGTAGACAAAAGAGGCATTAGACTAGATAGGGACATAGAACCAAAATGGTATTCGGAAGTCTGTTATAGACAAATGGTGATTGAACAATATGGTTTAGGCGATATTGAAGTTAGACCAAATGGCCCTATTTAGACAAAATGGGATTAGACCATGTGGCAATAAAACCTATGTTTTGTTTTGTGATAGGGTGTGATGTGGAAAGAACTGAATAAAATAATTGTTTAGCGTTTAGAATATTGTAGCTAATATTCAGTTTTTGTTTTGTATTAGGTGAGGTGGAAAGAACTGAATAAAATAATTGTAGGTTTAGAATTGTAGGCTAATCTTACGACACGCAGAGGATTATCTAGTTCTAGTACGATCGTTTAATAAAATTGAAAAACATTTAATATTGAAAAATGAAAAATCATGGCCACATATAGAAGTAAAAAGTGCAATAAGATAATTGTGATGCATTAAAAACGGTGGTTTGCGAAAAAAAAAAAACAAAAGTGCCAATAATTTCGATGTAACCTTACTTTTGCTTTGGAAATTCTTCGTTCTGGAACGAACATTAAAACCAGATCATGAGATGTATTACCATTGGCATTGACTGTAAGATTAGGTTACTGTAATTACCACGTAGACTGACTGCAGCTTCACCTGCAGTGTGATCAACAAACAAATAATATGTTAGGATTTAAGGTGAGTGTTCGATCGATTTGTGACAACCCATTTACCTGGAAGTAGCTATAATTTTTGATATCAAACAAACAAATCAAAAAAATCAATTTATTTCCATACAATGCATAAATAACATTTAAAAAGAAATTATATACATGACAGAAACAATGAAGGAAAGTCCCAGAAGACCAATAAGGCCCGAAAAGTCCCTTGAAAAACTACAACGAAAGAAAGTATACCGAATAACAGAGCAAGACAAAGGACGGTGTGCTCGGGACAAAATAATCATAAATTTATTAGACGTTTAGTCATAATTTGAAAAGAACTTTTGCTAAGCTGTAAACGGAAATGTTGAATGGGCTTCATTTTGTTATTTTATTTCTAATGAATTCCAAAGAATGGGGGCCGTTTGTCCGATACATTGGTCTGAAAAATTATTTCTGTTCTGGTTAAATTGAGATCATTTTATTACCATATCTTGCCTGATAGTCATGGATGGGACAGAGCGTTTATAAAGTATTTATTAAAGTATTAGGCAATTCACTTCTTGAATATTTGTACATGAACACACCTAGATCGAGAGAGTAGTACATGTCTTCAAAGTAGTAAGTATTTGTATTTTGCGAATATAGGTTGGGAATGACTTCTGTAATGGTATTAGGAAAGGTCCTTTTGCCCTTTTTGAAGCCTTGCAAACGTTTTTTAAATAAGCACCATATGTATTCCCCCATATGGTATTCCGTAATTGAGATAAGGCAAAAATTAAAAGAACAATGAGAGCTATAGTACACGATCCGGGTAACATGTTTTAGTTGGTCTGATACCAATATTCTCGACATTGTTTTAGAAATGCAATCGATATGATGTTTCCAGGTAAGGTTTTCATCTTTAAGACACCTAGAAATTTGGTATATTTCACGATTTCCAATATGATTATCTAATGTTGACATTCAGATCTGGGTTTACTTTAACTGAAGTCATGTGAGGCGTACCAAATATTCATGTAATTTGTTTTGCTAGCGTAACTGCTAATTGTTAGCTTTGAACCAATTGCGACTTCATTTAATCAGCATTCACGACATTATTGTGATATCGGTATTTTCGTGCGAGTAGAGAATAGTGAGTTGTATAATCATAAAATATGACAAAATCAAGTATTGGTTTATATCATTAACATATAGAATAAAAACAGAAATGGACCCAATTATCGACCCTTGCGGTACCACCACAAACATATACTGAGTTCTGAGTCGTTAAGAATATTATCAACGTATGGTGTCTATTACTAAGTAATTTAACACCACTATAGGACATACCACGAAAAATCCATTAATGTTCTAATCTATGAAGAAGTATATTGTGATCGATGGTATCGAATGCATGATAAATCTAAGAATTATACCATGTGGTTTCATTCTTTCAACTGCTGTATAATTTTATACACCAATCATATAGCCATGTAGAAGAAAAATTGACCGTAAACCAAATGCCTGTTATAAGGGATTCATGAGGTGTTTGTCTAGTCAAAAAGATGTCCGGAAAAGAAAGGAGGTACTCTCTCTCTCTCAGAGTACCCTTTTCAACTCACCTTCTTTTTTTTTTCACCGTCCTGCTAGACCCACCCCCTAGTATTATAGAAAAGAATGGTAAAAGAGACACTGGGCGATAATTTGAGAAAAATTCAACCCGTGTTTCTTATTAATGGTATAAACTTGCTATCTTAAAGCTTTTCGGGGACAACTCCAGTGGATATAGATAAATTAAATATTTTGTTGAGTGGTTAACGATTCTTTTAGCAATTTTCTTTATTTCTAAGAATTATGCATGTGTCATTACCAGCACTCTAGTTTTGATTGAATTCTCAATTATCTTCGTACTACCATCTCAACAATTGTTTCCATGTACATCTACGATGTTTGGATCTTTAAAGTAATCGAAATAGTGTTCCGGCGATTATTTTTATGATGCAAGCTTTCGGACAAATCTTTACAAAGAAGAAATTATGGAAAACAGGATTTGAGAAGTTAGTGAACGGGTGTCATTGTCATCCTTAAACTTGATCTGTATAGATTTTTTTTTCTCCTCGACCAAAGAATATCTTTTTATCGTTTTTCCACGTTGTTTCATATAATTTTTGCTACGTTCAAATCTAAAAAAAAAAGTGTTTAAACCTCGTTGCTTACGAATAAGCTATTTAATTATTCATAGGTCTCAAATGTTTGAAAAGTAGCTTCCCAGTGAGGAGAGTATAGATTGTTTATACAAAAGGCTTTCTATTGATACTTTTAATAAACCTCTCGTAATGCAGGGTGATATCGGTTCTTCCTTTTTGCTTACTCGACATTTTTAGCGGAAACACATCTTGTACAGTACATCAAAGGTTTCAAGAATTATTATAATCCAACACTGCAATACTATGGTATACGAGGAGTTCCTGCCATTCAAACATCTGCTAACCTCTGTTTCAATTTCGAAACTTATATCATTGTGATTTATTTATATGTAACCTATTTATAGTCTTCAGAGGTGGATGAGTTAAATTATTGCGGGTTGGTTAAGATTGTTGGCAAATGATCGGTGATATCCGTAACCAATATTGTTGATTTAATGATAGTTCATTATTGTTTAAAATATCAATACTTTGTCGCAGTAGTTTCAGAATTCTTGTGTTTGTATTTGTAGGTATTAAGAATAAGAATAACTACGTTCAAGATAAGCGTGGGTAGGTTTGGTGGATATCGAAAATCCCATAATATACAGTGTTGTTTCTCATTTTAGTTTAATAAACCAGAAATCGATATCGGTTTGAAATTGTTCGATATTGGTATGAGCTCCATATACAATTCCGACTTAACGTTTTATTATTGTTATATCAATTCCATAAACAGGCTCAAATTGGCTAATTGGGTAGCGTGGCAAAGTCTTTTCTTAGTGAATTTATTGTGTCAAGCAACATATATGATCCGGAAACCTGTCTCTTCGTCCAATGCTGTTAGTGGTATTCCAATTATTATATCAGAACGATTGTCATAGTCATTGGGTTGTTCTCTTTTAAAGTGGGTTCTGAGAGAGTCCAAGGTGCTAAATCGCCAACACACCCAGTGTTTTTACAATGCAATCCTTGAGATTCCCAACCATTTTCGAAGACTTCTGTATGTTGACATTTAAAAAAAAATCCAATTTTCCAAACTTGCGTTGGGGA
>JAMKCH010015987.1:0-31353 GCA_023653785.1 Ophioderma brevispina
AGTGGTGGCGCTGTTCACGTGCTCGTATCTCAAAATCTATCATGTATCGGTATCGAATGACCAAGATTTTTGAAAATTTCTATCTTTATTGCTAACTCAGAAAAGCTCAGAAAGAAATGGTATAGAGCTAGATTTTACATAAAATGCACACAATGTACCCTACTGCAACATATTCAAAATCCGCTTTGGGGAATTTTTAGGAGGGGGAATAAGGGGACACGATTTGTACTGGGGTCAAATGCTAAAAGTATTGTAATTGTGTTAAATGCATGCCATCATATTTGCTATTTCCCACCGATTAAGAATAGTTTACCCTTTCTATGACTTGCGGTTCAACACATGAGTCAAAAAAATTTGACCCAGATTGTGTCCGCCATTTTGAACTTCTAAATAACATATACCTAACAAGTGTGAAATCATCGAACAGCTTATTTCATTATCTTTAATTTGCTACAAAAATAATTCCAATCGGTTAAGTATAGGCCGAGCTACAGTCTTTTGAGTCAAGTATTCAGTGTTTACCCCTATCCACGGATTCCCATTTGAATGTACGGCGGCCAACTAAGCAAATAACTCCCCAAAATGATGATAAGGGTATGTCTATGTTTATGTCAAATAAAGTGGTATCTTAAAGGTTTAAAAGCCAGCGATAATGGTAAGTTTTATTTGTAACACATTTTTCAAGATGTGGTATATTTTAGTCTGCAAATATAGAAAAGACTTTAATCCTAAAAAGGTTGTCATCGATGTCTGTTCCTTCAAATGGTATGATTCATTCAACTCCTCCGGAAATTCATACATGTATCAAGTTACTTTATTTTTCAAATGATTGTTACGAGTGATGAGGACGTAAAAACGTTAAAAGGCCATCGATTGTAAATTGTGACGGAATTCTGATGAATTAAATAACATCACATTTATTCCGCAGTCAATAAATAGCCCGATTTTCTTCCGGTAACTTTCTTCGATGAACACCATTCATTTTAAAGTGAAACCGTGGACAGAGCGCATAACCGACTACTTGATTCAAGCGACTGTAACTCGGTCTATACCTACCCGATGTGAATAATCTTTGCAGAAAATTAAAGATAATGAACTAAGCTTTCATATGATACCACGAATGTTAGATATATGCTACTTAAAAATTCAAAATGGCGGACACAATCAGGGTCAATTTTTTTTTACTCACCCTGTATGAGCTAATGATATGGTTCAAGGTGATACTGATGCTCCGATTTTCTTCCAAAGTGACTCAAATTCTACAAAATATGTATGTTATTGTCAACCCTCACCATTTAATATTGACCTTTCAGGAAGGAGAAAGGTAATCTGCCATAGACCCTGTATCCCCTACTACCTTACTATGCACGCACAAGGACGCTTAAAATAATACACATGTACGATTTTTATAAAGCAGAGATACTTGAGCCGAAAGTCGTAATAAGCAACTATACCTTTCTTACCTCATCAATAGGAACATACACAGTTGGCATGCATTAACAAACTGCTATTGCTTTTATTATTTTCAACCTGTACAAATCGCCCCCCCCCCCGATTCCCCCTCGTAAAAAAATCCCCAAAGCGGATTTAGCGGTTTCTTTGAAATGGTTCTTCCGAAAAGTTACGTAGTCCCGTTGTTAGCAAGCTTACCTAACCTCTGGACCGGTCCCCCCGGTTTCTAATCTCACAGTGGAGCCAATTGCTGGATTTATCGGGAACTCAATTTGGGATTGAATTTGTATAACAGATCTTTATTAAACCTGAATAAAACCGACGGTCTCTCCATGGTCATTTGAAATTGGGCAAAGGAACCGGTGTGTTCGTTGGGTTGTAATGTTTAAATGTTGCATAAATATGGTGCGTTTAAGGCCGCTGCCTCTAGATGCATTTTTTCAGTCATGTCACATGTTGTGTTCTCCCTAATTTGGCAATACAGGCCACGATTATAAGATTAAAGTTACCTTATTATTGCGCGTCTTAAAATAAAGGAATTTGCTTCTTTTAAGCAATCGGAACATCATTTTTAACCATATTTATGAGCCATTGAACCATTCTTAGCTCATAACAAATATTAACCTCCATCGTAGACTAAGGCAAACTACAAATACGACCTTTTCTCACTCAATAGGACATAAAAATATGTTGGCATGCATTTTAACAGAATTTTTTTTTTTTTTTTTTTTTTTTTTTTTTTAAAATTAACAAAATAGCCCTGCATTTTAATTGTTGCTATGTGGAGAGAAAGAGGTTGCCTGATCCCGCCGGAAGTTAGGACCAGGATCGACTAGCTGCATGTGACACCTGTTTTCTGATCATAACCTCTCGAATCCGGAACAATAATCTCCAAATAAAAATTTAGAATGGAAGAAACATACATTCTTAGGATCAATGATTTACAACACCACCCAAATTGAACGAAAAATGAAGCTCACCCGATTGAATAAATACAATTTATGAACTATGACAACTCCCGGACTTGCCCGTTCGTATGATGAAGTCATAGTGGACATGTCGAGTTGTTTGGTTGTGTTGACCTTTGAACCCTTTCATTTTGCATGAGGGCCTACACGATGGCATTATCATAGCTTTAGATTCCATCCATTAAACTACTTTTAGATTTGACGACCAGCCGCCCGATGACCCATTTTGACTTTTCGACTCTATGGATAATAGAGCGTTATCCAGTGGTCTCTTGTAACCAGTTGGGTTCAATACTTCTTTGGTTGATAGGTAGCAGTGTTTTGCATATTAACCTCATTTTGCATATCTTACACGTGACTTCCTTCGGACCAATATTTTGTCACGAATTGTTGTGACATTCTCAGCAACTTTTGCACAGACAACCACCCAATCTAGTCTTATTGTTTTTTAGATATTTCATTTTTGCATATTATAGATATGGCGCCATTTTGAATGTTAATAACCTTCGATTCGATTGTTTTATCTGTGTACAAACCCTAAACCTGGCCAATATACGATGCTCATGCGCAATCAAGTTTCGTCATCAGCAGGAACCTAATCCTAGAAAGAATATGCTTCAGAAAGTTTTAGTTTTTGACCTCAGGATACTAGCCCTAGTTTCTGTTGACCTTTGACCCTTAAAACATTGGCTCTAAGAGCGGGGTTACTGTGGACATTTTGTCACTTTTCCTTGAGGGAGCATACAATGGATAGCTATGTAGGGTCAATTAACTTCTTTTATATTTGACCCCTAGATGACCCCATGTTGACCTTTGACCACCCATATTGTGCACCTAGAAAAATAGAGGCTTTTCCCGTGGGTTCTTGTCAGTGACCATTTGAAATACATTCGTCCTTTGGTTGATGAGTTATAGCGTTTTTGCCTATTAAGTAGATCATTTGCCATATTTTACACGTGACCCCTGGGTCCAATATTCTGTCAAATGATTCGTCTCAACACTAACCGCAACTTTTGCACAGATACAACCTATCCAAGTTTTAATCGATTTTGAGATTAGCATTTTTTCATATTAATTAGATAATGCCGCGCCTTTTTGAATGTTATGAGTTCCGATATTATCTGTGCACAAGCTGTAATACACTGACCAAAGACGATTCTCATGCAGAATTTTCATCAGTAGTGCATCACCTTATCTGTAGAAGAAGTAAGCTTCCAAAGATTTTTAGTTATTGACCCCTACGAAGGTCAAGGTCACACTAGTACAACACATACACCCTGATGTAGTCTTTGGTAAGTGGTTCTTCTGACCGATTTTAGTCAATATCGACCCAGCCGTTTGGCGAAAAAGCGATGGTCGGAAGGAGAAGGAGAAGACAAACGCATATAAGCAAAATACTATGCCCCGTTTCCCGGGCATAGGAAATATGTCTTAGGCGTTATTATGAAGAAAACGTCTTTGCATCATTTAAATCGCAGCTTATTATGCGCAATCCAAGATTCTACATCTGCCGACAGTTGGTAAGCCTAGGTTGCGCAGCTTCCCTCTCACCCATCTCACACTGACACCTTCGTATCAGACTCAACGTCACGCGTCATACGTATAAATATGGTATGACGACCGATGAAGCGCCTAAAAATTTCTTTCTGCAACTGGATTTGAGTAAGCCATAAAAGATTAGTGGGGGATCGGGAACTGACGTCCTCCTGATGACACCATATTTACTGAGGGATGCTTTACTGAGTACTCACAAAAAAACACTCTCTACTCCATCTCCTAAGAATACGAGATGAACCAATTAAAAGGGACTAATTGCGCATGAAAAAAATGCACAAATAACAATCAATCACTTAGTAATCCCATATTACAATAATGCAAATAAATTTAAACGTAATTTATCATAACGAAATTCAAAATGGAGGATAAGTCCAAAGGCCAATAGGACCGACAAGGGACGTTCCCACTGAAATACACTCAAAGTTTCAAAATCATAAAGGCACATTTTCAAACAGGAAATCATACACGCCTGATAGACAAGACACAGGAACGGTGCTTTGGGACAAAATATAGTTAGAAAACGTTCAATTATATTTTGCGAGCAATTGTTGTTTAATAATCTGAAAACGGAAATGTTTACGAACAACGGGACTTAAATTGTGTTTATTTTATTTTCTAACGAATTCCCAGATGGGGCCGTTTGTTCGAATACTTGGCCAGAAAGTTCTTTTGTTTTGGTAAAATTGAGGTGAGGCATTTACATGTCTTGTCTGATAGTCAAGGATCTCAGAGCGTTTTATAAAATAGTTTTTACAAATGTTTAGGCAATTCATTTCTTGCAATATTTGAATATAAACCACCTATTTCGAGAGAGTACATGTCCTTCAAAAATAAGATATTATATTTGCACATAAAAGTGGGAATGGCTTTCTGTAATGACTGTTAGAAAGTGTTCTTATTGCCCATTTTTTGAGTTTTGCAAGTTTATTAGTAGACCCCACGTTATTGCCCCATATAAGTATTCCATATTGAAAAAGGGCAAAAGGAAAGTACAATAAAGAGTATGTAATACCGATCCGAATCACAATGTTTTAATTTGTTCATGATTCCAATATTTCTTCTCGACCATGTTTGGAACCGCACTCGATATGAATTTTCCAGGTGAGGTTTTCATCTATTAAGACAACCTAGAACATTTGGTATATTTCACTCGTTCCAATATTGTATTACTATTTGAAATTCAAATCTGGTTTTACTTAACTTTCATTCATTACGGTCATGTTAAGTGTGCCAAATACCATGTAATTAGTTTTGCTTGCGTTAACGGATAATTTGTTTGTTTTGAAAAAAGGTAAAAAAAATAAAAAAAATAAAAAAAATAAAAAAAATAAACGATATTTTTTTTTTTTTTCCATGCGAGTAGAGATTGTGGGTATCATCGGCCAAATAATATAAATCAAGAACTTGTAAGTATGGTTTATATCATAATATAAAAAGAAGTGGACCAAGGGGTAATCGATCCTTTCGGACACCACAAACAATATTTTTTAAATCCTGAATCGTACGAATTATAAGAAACGTATTGTTTCTATTACTTAAGTAATTTCTAAACCACTCTAGTTCAATACCACGAAATCCATAATGTTTTAATTTTTACTAAAAGTATATTGTGGTCGATGGTTATCGAAGCTTTTCGATAAATCTAAAGAATATCCAATGGTTGTTTCAATTTCTTTCACACGGGTATTTATTTTATCCAACCAATTCAATAATGGCCATATAGGTAAATGATTTGGACCGAAACCAACATTGCCTATCTTAAGATTTCATGGTGTTTTATATAGTGTCATGCAATCTATCAAATACAAGTCTTTCTATTATTTCGAAAAACTGGTAAATAACACTTGGCGTAATTTGGAGAAACAATTCACATCTTGTTTTCGTATAAATTGTTTTAATACCTTCAGCTATTTTAAAGCTTTTCAGGAACGACCCCAGTCCGATATAGATAAATCAAAGTATTCTTGTAAGCGGAGTACTATTTCTTTTGCAACTTTCCTTTTATGAGATTACCCACTTTTATCATTACCCAGCACACTCTAGTAATATCCATTTCAACATTGGTTTCATTACATACTACAATGTTTTTGTGAAATCTTTGAGGTATCAAAATAGGTTTTTTACCGTATTTTTTTATATTGGATGCAAGCTTTGGACATATTTACAAGAATCATTGAAATGATTAAATAATCTAAACAGGTTAGTGAAAGGTTGCCCTTTGTATCCTTAAACTTGCTCGCATTTAAGAAAAAATGTTCCTCTTGCTTTGATTTACAACTTATTTCTGTGTGTTGTAAATTTTTGAGAGCCTTGTTATGCTTGGCGAGTGTAAAAGTTTTGTTTATACAACTTGTTTTTTCTCTTATGATACTTCTATAAACTCTTGTAAATCCGGGTGATATCGGTTCTTTTTTTATTATTACAGTCATTTTTGTCGCGGAACACATTCATTATACAAGCGAATTACAGGTTTCATCAATGAATTATTATAATCAACATCTGCAACTAATTGTTATCGAAGGATTTCCTGCCATTCAACGTCCTGCTAACCTCTGTTTAAATTTCGAAATATTGGTATCATTGTGAATTCTCTTATATATAAAACCCTCTTAGTCTTATCGGGCAGCTAAGTTAAATTATTGCGTGTTGTTAGGATAGTTGGCATATGAACAGTTATATCAGTAACCAATATTGTTGATTTTATAATATTTTCATCATTCGTCAAAATATTGTCAATAATTGTCGCAGTAGTCTCAGTAATTCTTGTTCGTTATATATATAGTAGGTATTAATGAATAGGAATAAATGAGTTCAAGATAATCGTGGGTGGGTTTATGGCTATCGACTTTTAGAAGATCAATATTGAAATCGCCCATAATGTAGAATTGCTTTTTCTCAGTGTTTAGTTTATTAAGAACAGATCATCAATATCGGTTATAAAGTTCTCGATACCAGTATGTGCTCTATAAACAGTTCCGACTACAACATTTTTAGCATTGTTACATTCAATTTCAATAAAACAGGCTTCATAATTTGAGTTAGCATAGCAGAGGTCTTTTCTTAGTTTATAATTTAATTTGTCAGAAATATACATACATACGCCACCTTTCTCCCGACCAATTCTGTTCGTATACTCGATATTGTACCCCGGAAGATTGAAATAGTTATTGGGTGTCTCTTTTAAATGGGTTTCTGAGAGTCCGATAATGCCTAAGTCACAATTCAGTGTTTTAATGCAATCTTTGAATTTATCGAAATTTTTTGAAAGACTTCTATTATGTTGGCATTTAAAAAATTAAAATCTCCACAACTTGCGTTGGAGTCTAGACAAAACTGTTCGGAAGTATGTAGGTGAAAGTGCTCGACCCCTTAAGACCCGCCTCAGCGAACATACAAGACCTGCTTCCCGGTTGGTGAACATTCTACAGCATGAAATAGACTGGGATGGAGTGCGGATTCTGGACACCGAAGACAACTGGTTCAGAAGAGGGGTCAAAGAATCCATTCAGATCAGGAGAACCGGGAGCAACCTCAACAAAGACGAGGAGCGCCACCACCTTCCAAGAACTTACGACCAACTTTTGTCACGTGACTCGACCACTTCCGGTCAAGGTTGCGTGACAGCGTCCAATTCCCAGTAACATCAAATGGCTTTGAAGGTCGATGGATGTCGGCCGCAGGCCACCACAGCTCCAAACAAGTAAGTCGTGTGACGTTGGTTTAAATTTTGTGCATACATGTTCGGAAGTTAGATATGAGCATTCGTGAATGTTATCATTGTCATTGTTTATTACATCACTATAATTTTTGTGTGTGGAATTACAATCAAATTTTAATGGGTTAAAATCATTTTGTCGTATTTTTTAAAGTCCAAATCACTTGCATTAAAATGCGGGGACTCATTTAGATCACTTACATCGTCATCTATATCAGAGTTACGTCCAGTGTGGGCACATCCATTCTCTGGGATTTCTACATTGTAAACGTTTAGGGTTTGATTTCATACCTTTCTCATGAATATATCCATTACATGTTTTGCATGAGATATTCTTTTGACATTTTTTGATAATTTTAGAGCACACCACACATAAATTACAACTTTTAACAGACATCACAAAAATACAAAATATATCACAAAAGCTAAAAATGATCAATAATAAAATAATTCAAATAATACTGAAAGTCACAAATTGCAAAAAAAACCTTACAATGCGAACATACCTATAAAGCCTAGCATAATAACTCATAATGAAAAGGACCCTTACTGAAATCACTTCCACGAGTTTGAAAACAATTTGGATGTTTAAATTCTATAAAAACAGTAAAAACAGGAAGAGTTCCGGGGGAGGTGGCAGTTTGTGGCAATTTCTGGAACAGAAAAGCAAGGTGTTCACATGTTTTGCGACACAATTCTAAAGCATTCAGACCGGGATTCAGGCATTGTACTTTAGGCTTGTAGTAAGATAGCACACACGAGTGGATTTCCTCCATACAGTGCATGGGATTCCCTTTTGGTGCCGGGGCACTCATGCGTAAATGTTGTAAGCACGCGCGTGAATTGACTTTAAAAAATGACCCTATGCTAGGATGCCAAAACTTCTTCAAACCGACCCTAAACAAGGATTTTAGCCAAGCAAAGATACCCTAAGCGAGGACTCGGATAAAATATATACCAAAACAAGGATTGATAATGCTCAAACACCAGTGAGGACTTGATATGAAATATATCCCCTAAACAAGGATTGACATTGCAACTGAACCAGGGGTGGCGCTGGGATTTAAAACAAGGGGTCCAGTGGGCAAAAAAAAAAAAAAATGATTTTTGAGATATTGGTATTTTTGACATCTATATAAGATGCCCCATCTATGTAAGTAGGTTTCAGAACTATATTGTGTCCCAAAAGCGCACAATAAGCTTCTAAAATTTACCAAATATACAGTAAGTATATTGAATGAAAATATACGTTTTTCTCAAATTCATGTTTCTAACACCTGAAAAATAGTTAAACTTTTAGCTTAGCATCAAAACTTCTGTGCTTTATGTTCTAAATTGAGCTGAAAATTCTTGATCTACCATTGGCATTCGGATTAGGTATGATGTGGAACTGCCAATATGGGCCAAAGGTGATTTTGGGTCATTTTAGTTAAAACATACATTTTTGGGTAAAAAAAATGATTTTTGAGATATTGGTATTTTTGACATCTATATAACATGCGCCATCTATGTAAGTAGGTTTCAGAACTATATTGTGTCCCAGAAGCTCACAATAAGCTTCTAAAGTTGCCAAAATATATAGTAAGTATAGGAAACATTGAGTGAAAATGTGCATTTTTCTCAAATTTATGATTCCAAAACCTGAATAAGAACTAAACTTTAGCTAAGCATTCAAAACATTCATGTTTTATGTTCTAAATTTAGCTATAAATACTTGCAATACCATTCAGTTTAGGTATGATTTACATATGTCAAGTTGGGCTATTTTAGTCAAAAACATCAATTTTGGTGAATAATATGAAAAAGTATTTTTGAGATAATGGTGTTTTGACATCTATGTAACATGCATTATCTATGTTAGTAAATTTTAAAACTATATCATGCCTTAGAACTGCAAAATAAGCTTTTAAGAGTACAAAATATAAAGTAAGTATTGGTGATATTGACTGGAATTGTGTGTTTTTCTCAAAATCATGTTTATGAAAGCTTCATGAAAGTAAAACTTAAGTTACCTTTTCAAAATGTCCATATTTTATGCTTCAGACCCCGGGGGGAGGTCACTGGTCATTGACCATTGACAAGTGGTTATCATGCGCGACCACGGGGTTTCAAAAAGTATGGCAAGTGTAAAATCCTACCCTTAACAAGTATTGGCAATATTTGACAATGCATAAATATGGTTCTTGGTACATTGCTTTCTATATATGAAATGTGTTTCTGCGTAGGCTGTACTGAATAGCTTACTACACACACTGGCCAGAAGTATTGCAACATGCAGAAAAAGCAATTTATATTCACAAATTGATTTAAAATTGTATCAGGAGTTCATGACTACACATTACGTAATTATTGTCAAAATGGGGTTTTCAAACAGATGATGTTTCCCAGAATCAAGTCGTGAGACAAACGTTTAATTTGATTTTCATTATCCCTTAATATGGCGGGTTAAAGAAGCTGGCTAATGATAACTTGCCGATTGCACTCCAGAAGGAATACAGGCAGAGGAACGTCAAAAATGGCTGCCAAATAGTCGCTAAATGAACTTTACGAGTTTGTCAGGGTATACTCTAATGTTTAGGGCGAAATATTGGTGTGGTTGTATGGACCGGAAATGAGATAATGTCAATAAAAGATTGGAGCACATTCACCACCGTTGGACTCGGGAAATTTAATGGCAAGAAAGCGGTCACGTGATAACCTGAAAACAACTTTTCAAATGGCACCGTTGACATTGTGCTATTTGTCAGATAATGTGAACGCGTAATTTACCCATGGTTTACGTAACCACGTGGTTATCTTAGAATTGCATTTCAGGTGGCTCGGATTTCTCGAATATTTCGAAGACCACTGTCTTCCATTGACTTATCATCTCGTTTCCGGTCCACACAACCACCATGATTTTCTCCCATAAATATTTTAAGTTAAAACCCTAATGAACCCGTACAATCCATTAAGTTGCTGTTTTGAAAGCCATATCTCTTGTGTCTGTGTCTGTATTCCTTTTGGAGTGCACTTGGATTTGGGGGAATAACATCTGTAATGAAAACACAACTTTGGGAATTTAAATACGTATTGAGTGGTCAAGAATCCATGTATAATTTGAAATCAATTGGTGATTAGGAATTTCGTTTTCTGAATGTTGCAATACTTTTGGCCAGTTTGTGTACTGCCCATAATAATGACCGAATATGATACAATCAAGGTTCACAAATCGGACCCAATCATGTAAGTTAAGTCCCGGTTCAAGTGGGAAAAGTAACCCTTTTTCCACACTTCAGCAGTGTTTTTGTTACCCTTTTCACGTTACGTACGAGCACTCGTACGATCGTGCACAATCTTGAAAAATACCTTTTTACTTGTTTCTTGGTTTGCTGATATCTCCTTGTCATTGGACAGTGACCCCCCCCCCCCACCTTTCCGGGACTTCAAATGTATGTGAAATCCTTTTTTAAAGATGTTGGTATTTTTATAGCGACTGATTTTGTATACTTCGTCACTAAAGAAGTTAGTGCGAGAAAATATTACTTCCCCTGATTATGTATATTACCCATGATCACCTAAAATTATATTAATTTTCGTATGTAATACAAATTGTGTAGTTTGTTGGTTCATATCGGGCCAAATGGTATAGTCAAAACCGTTTGTGCAAACCGTATTTGACTGTCAAATTATTAGTTAAAAAAATATCGGTGTGAGATCGCTTTTAGTTTTTAATGAAATTTTCTAATCCTTTCTATCTCTGAGGCACTTTTTTGTCTTAAAAAAATGGCCAAATTTTTCCTTAGTCAGTAAAATAAATGAAATGTGTTTAAAATGAGTCCCAGTTTGATGCATTTCTATGTATTGGCTGTCGCACACTTGCACATCCTTGCTTGGCCTGTCCTGCATGTTTTGTTCATTTTCATTTTTCCATATTATTGTAAAGTGCTATAATATATACTCTTGCCTCGCTTGCTCTCTCCACCCAGGAGTATAAATGGTTTACCGGTGTCATATACTACAGTGGTCCGTGTGACTGAGTGTCCTACCACCCATCAGTCTATTGTGTTCTTCCTTGAGTGCTGTACGCATCATTTGTTCAACACTGTACGCAAATGGGTCTCGTCTACACGGTCACGGTTTATTCCGTACCTGTTGCTATTGTATCTAGGACACTCTCTTATGGGGGACCCTGTTTCTTTACACCGGCATACGCTGTAATGCAAACAGACTCGCTGTGGCTGGAAGGAGTGGCGACCCCCCCCCCCCCCCCACAGCAACTTATATGAGGGCGTCTGGGCCCCAAACGCCCATGAAGAGAATGGTCACTCCGCTTGCGGGCGGCACCATTTTGCATTTTTACAATATAGATGTAGCACACTAATATGAAATGTTAGATATTCCAATCACAATTTGAAATGCTTATTAATTTTAACATGGTGTGTCATTGCATTAATTAGCTTTAATTTCTCAGTTTGTAATCATCAAAATTTAACAGCTGTAGGATAGTGTTACCTAGTTTTATTCAGTCAGGGTAATAGAAACTGTTAAGAAAGCATTCCACTTAACTGTAGAGTAGGACACAATATAAAAAAAAGAAATCGAGAAATTTCTGAGGACACTGCAACAATGGTAAAGAGGACAGACAGGGGGTCGCAACCCTATAAAGAAAGGGAAGGGGCCGAAAATAAGTGACATGGTCTCTGAACAAAAATAGTCATGCGTTTGCCAATTTTGATTGATACAATAGATTCCATGCATAGTAATTGGTTCCAATATGTCAAATTAATATTTTTTGGCAATTAAATTATAAACTTTTTGGCCATTTTGTGGTGGACTTGAGCATTTTGTACGTGTGTTCTTATAAAATCATTTTGATGATTGATGGATGAAGATGCTGTAAATTTTGTACCTCGAGAGAACAGGAGTCTATAGTATTATACGTATTATATCATGGAGTCTACCTTGAAATATATCCATATGGCAGGTTTTTAAACTGGATATCAGAAAAAGAAATGCCCATTTTTATCGGACATAACACCAATGCCATAAATCCAAAAAATTACAATCTCATTTTTTTAAATCTAGCATGAAGGTCTCATAAAGGTGCATTTCAGCATTAAAATGACATTCATCTTCGACCCTCATTCAAAGAGCAAGATTTACATAACCTTTGGCTCTGGAGGAATCTTTGTATGAAAAGATGCCCCTTTTCTCGGATTCATTAGTGAATGAAGCAGCTTCTAACTTCGTAAAGTTAATTTTGCAAGCAATGCCTCAAACATGATGAGTGATGAATTATCTCAAAAACAAAATCATCTTTGAAAACATATGACAAACAAATCGAAAATCTGAAATTATTGAAAAGAACAATATGAAAAAGCCAAAACCCTAAAAGAGCTCACAAGAAAAAAAAAACAGATTTTGCGAGCGGAATGAGAATATTCGGTTTTGTTGTCCCCAAAAATAATATTTTGGGTTTTTTGCCCCCAAGGGTTCAAATTTTGGTAAAAAAGACAGTCACTTTTGCAACCCCCCCCTCCTCTTTCATCTTTTTATAATCTTCTTATTTTACTGTTTTAAAAAAAAATCGGCCCCTAAAAAATCCTGTTTATGTGGCCCGGTGTTAGGTTAACACAGTTACTCACTCCATGTCTCCAACATGCGTTAGATACTTAGAATATAATGCTGCCACTTTTTAAAGTCTTAAATACAATTTTTGGCAAGCCAAACTGGCTGGAAATGACAAATAATTCTGTGATCCCATGCACAAAAGTACAGTACGGCCAAGCAACACATACCACTTGACAAGGTAAGGTACTATAACACTTTCCTCTTCCACAGATTTTGATTCAAGTTGTACAATATATAGCCCTGTTACAGTGGTTTAAGCCATTCAGTTATTCATAGTAAATGTAATGTTGTGACCTTCTGACTGGCAGTTTATCCAAGTGATTAATGTCTATTCTGGTTAAAAAGTTGGAATGCCAAAAGTTTGACCAATTTTAAAAGTATTGTGCCATTATTTTGAAAAATTGTAAAATCGCACCAGATTTTATAAGATAACGTAAAATCACAATATTCCTAAATCACACAAGATTCTCCTAAATCACACAATTCAACAACTGCTAAAATTTGTACCCTAAACTTGCACAAAATTTAAATGTTAAATCGCACAAGTATTCTGTAATCGCCAAGGTTCTGTTAATAATCGCACAAGATTTTGTTAATCGCACACATCTGTTATAAATAGCCAACAGTTTCGCAATCAAATCGCAACACTTACATACATCCAATCGCATAGAATTTGTAAAATTGCACGGTATTCCTTAAAATCACATATAGGGTTTTATTGAGTCTTGAGAATTATAAAAATCTTGGAGGAAGTTGGAGAATTGAATGACCTTTCACAAGATCATCTCAAAATCGCACAAAAATTTCAAGAATCACGGTTGATTTCTTAAAATACATTTAGCTTAGATTTTCACAGACTGATTGCGATTTACCCCCCCTTTCCTCCAGTGACAGGGGGCCTTTTAAGCTGCTGCGTCTACATAGTTCTCTAAAATCTACTTACTCGACACCATTATCTCAAAAGCTATTGTTGCCCAGAACCGCATGTTTTTAACTAAATTGGCCCAATTTGACGTGTCAACATAAGACCTAAACTCTCCAAGGTATTTCAAGTATTTTCATTCAGCTAAATTTAGAGCAAAAAACAACTGGAGTTTTGAATGTGTTGCTAAAGTTTAACTATTTTCAGGTTTTAGAAACCTAAATTTGAGAAACGTACATTCTTTCACTATATTGCTAACTACTGTAGATTTTTGTAAACTATAGAAGTTTATTTGAGCTCTGGGACACAACAATAGTTTCAGAACCTATTTCCTAGATGGGGGCAAGTTATATAGATTCCAAATATAATATCTCAAATCATTTTTTAACCCAAAAGTATGTTTTTTGACTAAAAGGACCCAAAAATCACCTTGGCAGCTCCACATCATACTAATCTGAATGCCAATTGTAGCTCAAGTATTTTTCGGCTCAATATAGAGCATAAAACAAAAGTGCTAACTAAAAGTTTATAACTATTTTTCAGGTTTAGAAACTGAATTGAGAAAAACGTAATTTTCCCCCCATATCGCCTTCCTTACTGTATATTTTTCAACCTTTAGAAGGTTATTGTGAGCTTCTGGAACGCAATATATGTTCTGCAACCTTCTTACATAGATGGGGCAGGTAATAAGATGTCAAAAATACCCAATATCTCAAAAATAATTTTTTTGCCTAAAAATGTATGTTTTGACTAAAATGACCGCAAATGACCCCTTCCGGCCGCATTGGAAGTTTCACATCATGCCTAATCTGAGGGTGGACCTAAAATAGGCTGAGAAACTGAACTTAAATTAAGGTGAACTGGAAAAAAAAATGGCAATCGATTTACTTCACCACAAGGATTTCTATAAGGTCCCAAATGCAATATAAAAGTCCAGAAAAATCAAGTGGGGAATATGGACTAATTGAAATCCAAATGGCCGCCAATCCAAAGATTTTTACAAGGATGTTGTTATAATTATTATTATAGTGAAATAAGATTTTTCTTGGCACCTTAATGCCTACATTTGGTATATTTATGAATACTTTATATGTATGGTATTATACAGGACACCATATTCTTGACAGAAAGTCGACTTAATTTGCATAAATCCAAAATGGCTGCCAAATCTAAGATTTAACACTGATTAACATGCTTATCTAAAATATTATTTTGCCATTAAATGCCTAAATTATACATTTATGATTGTATTATAATTGATTTGTCTTAAAGACACATAACGGCTTGGAGAGTATACCTAAATTTGCATATATAAATCCAAAATGGCTGCCAAGTTACACTTGGGGCAAGATGTCAAACTGAATGGTTATCTAGTATTGCACTTACAGGACCAAAAAACACATTTCACTATCACGCTCTATAATGATTAGAGCAACCCCACCTCCATCTTACACACCCGCCTCCACGCACCACACACGGGTGGTCGGAAAATTGTATCTTGTATTATAATTTAATATACTTATTTACTCATGATATAATTGTTCAAAAGTTGAATAGGATCTTGTTTTCCTGGTCCTGGGCCACAATACAAAATAACCATTTGCCTGTAATCTGCATACTTGATGGATTTAAAACCAAAAATTGAGTCATAGATGCAACATGGGATTCATCAATTGTTGATGAGGTCAAGGTCACATGCCTAAGAGGTCACTTGATGGCCATGAGGCCATCATTACAAAAGGCAGGCCTGCTGGACAACAAGGCAACCTGATGGCCAATAACTGTCAAAGAATCACACCAATCGGTGACAGAGACTGCGCTCGCCGACCTTTCTGCCGAACGCTGCTAACCCCTTAGCCTCAGTTCCCCTTTCCAACATCTTAAGACATGGCATACGCCTGGCGAGATACCCCAGACCAGATAACTCTCATTACACCGAAGACGCACTACCACCTGACAGCAATATCCCACGCAAGGAAATGGGTCAACCTTAAGTGACAGGAGGGGATTTTTTATGATATGAATTTCTCTCAAATTCACGGGATCGGTTGTAGACCACTACCGAGAACGTTCGGAAGGTTTATTGGACAACAGGGGCAAAAGAAAACCGCAAACCTTGTTTGAATTGCCTGCTATCGTAATCGTCCCCATAGGAAAACCAGGCTTTGACTTTCTTTCGTGCACGGCAGAAACTACTCTAAATCATATCTTATACATAAGACGGGTATTGTCTTATTCACTTCAGGTGTGATCTAATACATGCGTAAGCATTCCAAATATGTAAAAAACCCAGGTTCGGAGAAAACTGGGGGCGCTCGTTCGGGAAATCTACTCACGCTCTTTTAAACCGATTCGCACAGGAGTCGTCGCTTCAATAGCAATATGCACGATGGGGGCTGCGGCCCTACGCCAGCTGCAATGGTTCTCCATCACAGACTGCGGATCACATTCTCACTTGAGTGCCCTACTTAGTCACCGGTGACACAGATTTTTAAAACCCAACCAATCAACAGTGAGTTGGCTCCAAGTTAAACATATTTAGCTGCGGCCTCATACGCAAGGAGAAGAAGATTACAAACCGCGACGGCAGATGACAACATGGCGGTCCGAGGACCGATGGATTTTTCATACGCAAGATACAACCAAGTTTTCATCGAGATCCAGTTTTAAGGACTGAGACCAAGGTTTTCAAATGGAAACCAGGATCTTCATGAGATTTAAATTTCTTTCCAAGTCCGTTGAGGTTGGCCGTGCTTTCCTATCAAGGTCACAACTTTGGGCTTCTAGATGGCTTGTCAACAAATGCTTTAGGTAAAGGCTAGAAGATGACCATGATCTAGCATTGATCCACGAGTCTATGGGGATGCTGCGACAGCAGGTCATGGATTGGGTAGCCAAGTGATTTCGTGGAATCTCTGATCCTAAAATATGTGTTGGTAGTGGGAATAGGTTACCAGGTTCGTCACATTCTTGGCGACCTGATCGTCTGATGATCCTCCAAAGGTTTGCATGGAGGTTATGCCAGACAGAATTGGAAGATATTCTAACAGCGTCGCCAAAAGGCCAACCGCTAACAAGTCATTGCATAATTCATCATGACATCTGAATCTTGTGTGAATGTACACTGTTGACTCCATACTGGTTCGGCATAGTCAGCAGTTGGGTATGCCAAAGCAACAGTTTATGTGTGTAAAGTTTAAAGGATTGTACCCAACCAGCCCCTGTGAGCCTTCTGAGGAGGTTGAAACACGACTAAGTCGTGCAGCGACTGTCTTGGTGTGTTGATGGAAAGTAAGACTTGCGGTCAATTATAACGACAATGGTTTTTGAGTTGGGTTGGTGGCGTGACAGTTTTTTTTGTCATCTAGAGTGATGTCAATTTTTTAAAGGCGAGTGTTTGCAAGGTAGAAAATAGAGCTGATAATCTTGGGTTTATGCCATCGGTGGAAAAATTGGCTACAGCCCACCCCCCCCCCCCTTCATTCAATATGGTCTTTGAGGCTTAGAAAGCACCAGGCCCTCAAAGGAATCAGCAGCTATTCAGGTACCGTATCGTCGGCATAGAGGTGTGATGCGACGAAACTCCCTTCGGCAGTATATGAGATATATAATGTTTTGAAGAGACTGGGGCTCAGGACATAACCTTGTGGGGCACCATCCGAGGTTTGGGCTTTATATAGGATGCCCAACTTGATGTCCCCAGACGAAAGACCGGGAGGAGCCAGTATTATGCAACTTGCAGCTTGGACATCAGGGAGATTTGAGTAGTTAAAGGTGAGACCTAGAGTCAGACTGGATCATAGGCAGCAGATAGATCTATAAAGACTGCTCAAATTCGCTGCTTCTGAAGCTGTTCGGTATCATGGTAATCTGCTATCTGATGGTGGTGATTACCTCTTTGAAAGCCAATTTGGGTGAGGGTTAGATTGCCGTGACAATATAATTGATTCTACTGAGTACCAGTCTCCCTAACAGCTAAATAGTGCGAAATAACAGTGAGATGGGTCTGTAACTCTTGGGATCGCTTTATGGTTTATTGGGCCCGGGCCCCCTGAAAGGAGTACACGACCTTTGATAGTCAACCATCTTGGGGAATGCTGATGAGCACATAGTAGTAGAGAGAAAGAATTGGAGCCAATCCGCACAGCTTCAGGTGCCATATGCTTCCAGATTTCTGTATGGATGCTGTCATTGCCAAGAGCTTCCCATTCGTGAAAACTTGTATGCTTCGGTGATCTAACATAGGTGAATATTTAAGACAAGGGACTCTACGGTGGAGAGGTTTGTAAAAGCTTTTTAAATCTCTTCGTTAACGTACGAGAGGGCTTTCGCATGTGGGTGTGGTCTTGCAACTTCCATTGGTGACCAGTACTGAGACAAACATTTGCAGAGACAGGACACGCTATGACAGGTACGATAGTGAGCTTGTTAATGGTGTTCCAGGCCTTATGGCTTGAGTGGGCAAAGTTGACATTGGATATCTCGACTCGTCACATTCATTGTCCCAACAGGGGGTGTAGGAGTTCTGCGTCTTGGAATGGAATGTTTAGCTGCTTGGTGGAGCATAGAGCAGAAGTCAGCGATATGTGGCGTTGATGTTAGAAGACCAAGAAGCCAGGTTTGCAGCTGGATGATTAATTCACTAATGAGTGTGATTGGGCAAGTGGCTTGAGTTCCATCTCTTTTTGTAAAAGCCGGAGAGTGACCTTGATGTCCACTGTGATAACCAAGATAGGACAGTGACCTGATCTGGTGAATCTAAGAATGATCATTCTGGAGCAGTGGGATCGGATGTCCTCGTGACTGTGACAGGTCGGGAGAGGAAAACGCCCAAGTGTGAGGTGCTTGCGTAGAAGGCAGTGGACTCTTACATCAAACGCCATTGGCGGTGTTAGAATAGTCATCCTCCACCAGAACTAACAGTTTTATCAATATTTATGTGCAGTGCCTACTTTTCAGCCACATGGGAGTATGCAAATTACGGGCACACAGCTTACACAAGTTACAGAATATTCAGTAGAAAAATAGATAAATGGAATATAAATTTAAAGTCCATCAACGTGTGTGTCAAGTTGATCAAATCAAGGAAAAACTGTAGAATTTTGGGGGACCGGCCTCCATTTGGTTGTATACAAGTAAGGACAAGCTTCCTCTATAATCATGACATAATACACTTATGAAATGTAAATTTATGTTGCAAAGCTATCTAGGAGAAGAAATACAGCAAAAATTGAATAAAAAATCTGGAAAATTGGCAGCCCATTTTAAATTTATGCAAATTAGTTATGCTTCCACCAATCAGGTTACGTTTTTCTATATAACGTATGAAGCATAAGATTATTATTTAATGTAAACATATCATTTAAAAGGTGCAAAAGTTAGTTAGGACTAGCTATACAACAAAATGAATGTAAAACATAGGAATGGCGGCCATTTTGGATTTATTGCAAAAGAGGGCGATCTTCCACCACTTGGATTTTTTGGGACTTTTAGTATGTCATTCTGGGGACCTATAGAAAGCATTGTGTGAAAGAAATTCTATTGCAATTTTTCCAGGTCATATCATATATTCCCAGCCTCTAAGTTCCCATTGATGTATGATGTATGTGTATGTAGGGGACTATTAAAACTCCGGAAAAATAAGCACTGTTTTGGATTCCACTCCTCGCCTATAGTAGCGGTGGGCCACTTTGACAATACAATCAATCAGTGCTCGAAAAAGTGGGGAATTGGAAGGCTCCTTCCCAGGAAAGTGGCCAGTTGGAGGAAAACTGGCCATTAGGAGGGAATGTATACAATAAGATATAGTGGGAAATGCGACAATTCTTCCCAGGAGATTTACATCATTTGCAAGCCTTGTAAATAAAATATTCAAATCACCTTGCTTTTAAAGAACAGTACTTAAAAGTGGTGAACCCGAGGAACAACCATCTCACTTATCCATCAAAATTGAGATTCAGTCAGAAGAAAGTCTTATTTTATTAATACCAGTGGATTTAAAGCCCGTAAAGTTCATTTTGTGTTAGGAAGCAAATCTCCCAAATTGGTCGACCCAAGGAATGAACCTACACTGTGCTATGGGCCAATTGGCTCGCCAAATGAATGATTTCGTTTAAGGATATGTGCATTTTATGGCGGTCATTTATAAACGTTGCCTTTCAAACTCCAATTCATTAGTTAAATGGAATTCTGATATCAATCAAAAGTGCCACCTTGTTAAATCATTATTTTGACCATTTGAACCAAAATAGTTGATTTGAGGTCCAGGCAATGCTCATCAACCACTGACACACAAAGGAGCCGAAAACACCCGAAACACACAGAAACCATCTGGAAACCATCCAAAGTGTCTACTTTTGTGTAAAAATCGTTATTTTTATCATTTTGAACAAAAAATATAGCTTATTTTTGGTCCAGGCCCAATGCTCATCAACTATTGAAACCCAGAGAAGCCGAAACACCAGGAACCATCCAGAAACCATCCAAAGTATCAACTTTTGTTTGCAAATCATTATTTTGACCATTTATATTTTGACCAAAATAGCCGATTACGAAATCATTGTATTTTTATATGTGGATTTATAATTGAGCATCATTTTTCTTCTTATCATTGTATCAGTATTTACTAATATTTATATGACCTGCTGAATTAATTAGTAACGCAATAGCCAATAACAAAATCCAAAATCGGGAAAGTAACCAATTAGAAACGAGCTCACTAAACTCCCGACCAAGTTGTGACACACGTCTTCTTCGGCCGGGGCTGGGTTACGCAAATGGAAAAGTGACGATGGCCTGGGTATATCGGCGATAAAGATGGCTTTATGATGAATCTTTGATATCAAATCGAGCTTTCAATTATGACAATTATTCTGGAGTTAGTACAAAAGTGAAAAAAACGAACGTTAATGTTTTAAAATTACGAGCACTATCTTGCGACAATTTAATGCTCGATGGAATATCGACGGACGCACTAACTCATCTGTTACTTCCTAGTATAAAATAGAACCCCAGACTGTGCAGATCTCGGCTCCAAAAACCGTAAAGATGGCACAAAATACGGCCGACAAAAATGGTTTGTAAAATCGCTGAATATGCCAATAAGTAATGAATATATCACCGCTAGTTGGATCATTTTAACAAGTACCGTAAGCGAGGATAGTCCTATTAAACCACCCTTTCTTCTGCTAAATCAGCTATTTTGAGACCGTAAACGATCCGCGTTTTGCCTTTCAAAAGCACCCTAAATCCGCGTTTTCTTTCACGCGGGTGCTTACAAGTATTATTTCGAGTGGCCCCGGGCTTTGGTGTCATTTGTTGAATTCATATAAATGATGATTATCACGGGAACGAGCACCCTTTGTTAGCAGGCACACACAAGTTGATTACCTCTACAGTCTGGGTAATTCCTTCCTTTGATGTCACTCGTTGAATTCATATAAATGGCGATTACTACGGGAACGAGCATCCTTTGTCAGAAAGCATACACGAGTGAAGAGGATTACCTCTCAAGTCTGGGGAATTCCTTTCTTTGGTGTCACTCGTTGAATTCATATGAATGACGATTACTACGGGAACGAGCACCCTTTGTCAGAAAGCATACACGAGTGAAGTGGATACCTCTACGGTCCGGGGAATCCCTTAGCTTTCTTTGGTGTCACTCGTTGAATTCATATTAATGATGGTTACTGCGGGAACGAGCACCCTTTGTTAGAAGGCACACACGAGTGAGGTGGATTACCTCTACAGTCTGGGGAATTCCTTCCTTTGATGTCACTCGTTGAATTCATATGAATGACGATTATTGCGGGACCTAGCACCCATTGTTAGAAGGCACACACGAGTGAAGTGGGTTACCTCTACAAGCTTCTACAGTCTGGGGAATTCCTTTCTTTGGTGTCAAATGCATAACTAAAATACAAAAACAACAAATGAAGGATTTGCAGTATACTTATTGATATCTTCTATTAGTCTAGCATTTGTATATATCGTCTCTTGATATATAACCTATTTGATCTGAGTATACAATTGATGCAATTACATTCTGTAGTCTTTTCGCTAATGCATTTTGTAATACATAAATAAAAGTTATGGGTCTCCAATTTGACATAATTGTCTCTTGCTAAATCTTTTCCTTTATGTACGAATGTTATAATACCTTTTCCCTGACTTCTTCCTAATTTTCTGCTATCATTTAAAGGCCAATGGAAATTAATTCTTAGTTTCCTGTTGGAGCGCGCATCAGATATGCCGCTGTGGCAAATATTTCATTATTTTGTCCAAAATTGTTTTTCTTAAAACCTTAATAATAAAAACAAATTTTCAGTTGCTCAAAATATTCAAGCATCCTTTCCTGTTTATTTTAAGCAGTTTCCTTGGGAGGGGTGTCACAGTATACCATAATGAATTTCCTTCAGATTTTTGTCCCGCTTGTCATACAACTCGGTGCAAAGATGTTTAAACTGATTTTTAAACTTTTGAAGAAAGAAACCTGCATAGCCCTGTTTTGTTAATCAGGTGCTTGTAAACTTTGTTTTATGTAAAAAATATACGGGTAGTAGTATATTCAACATGCCTATAAATGTAATCATGAAATGACGGTATATAATGAATAATGAAATCAGACCTCATCACTAGTTATCATTTACAGTAATATATTTAATGAAACTGGTATAAAATAGTTTATCAGTTACAGTTAACTGTTGTTATAAAAACTGGTATAAAAATAATATATAGTGGTCGATACACAGGGGGTTGATTCTTTGCCAGGTGAACTTATCGTGGCATGTTTTTGCCGACATGCAGTATCAGGGGGGGGGGGGGGTATACTCAGTGAAAAAGGTAGGTATATGCCACCGATGTGAGTCACATTTTCACCCTTACTATAACAAATTTACTATGAAAAATGGGTCAATTTTTCTGATTGTCGGTACAATCACAATGGAAATGGTTGCTTTTCCTATTTTCGGAAAAAGTAAGGTCCATGGCCCTATTGCAAATAGCCTCGTCTCAGAACCCCAGATTTTCCCGAAAGTGGCATATGTTAGTGTCTAAATGAAGCTACTATTTTTCTTCATACCTTTGGATTCATAGGGCCAAAAGGTGTTTGGTCATGGGTGTTATGAACGAAAAGTGCCCCATTTTGTTCGACCCACTATTATTTTACACTACTCTAATTGGGGCTTACAAAATCACTTTTTAGCTCTCACATAAAAACGGATTGAAATGTCGGCGCTAAACTTTACAGATGGGGGTTTAGGGTCAAGGTCAATTCAATCAGATGAAAACTTATAATCATTTATAGGGCCATCACTCTTTAATATGAAAATGGGCCGCCTAAGATTACTATTAAATGGGACGAAATTTCAAAGCCAACTTAAGAAAGGAGTTCGAAATTTCGGAACCAACTAATCAAGGGGTCATATTTTGAACACTTTTGGTCCCTTATAAACATGGGTCGATTTTTTACTAAAGCTTCGGGTGTTCAAAAAAACGTCGTATTTAATTTTTGTGTCCTGGCAGACACACACACCTGTACCAATTTTGGTCGAGTCCCCCCCCGTGGAATCACATATAGGTATTGTTTCAATAATTTTTTCCAGAAAATTTTTTTTATCTTGAGTATTTTGTTCTATCCTTGACGCTTGATCTCACATGTTTTTTTTAAGTTTTTGTCAATTTTGATATGAAAATCTAATTTGGCACATAAATTTCATTTTAATTCTTCATAAACAATCAGGCGGAATTATTTAGAGGGGGCGCAACCCCGGCGCGCGCCCCCTCTATTTTCTGCAGAGCAAAGGGCGCTGGGCGAACAGATTATAAAATTACGTTTTAACGCACAGGGCGCCCTACAGATCTCTAAGCATAGTGTTTTACGTCAGCACGGACCAGTTTTGGGCACCAAGGGTAGGGGAAAAAGAGTTAGAAAAAAAATTTCAATGCTACCAGAGGTTAGGTACAGATGTGGGGATCATCGCCTGGGGGGATGTAGAAATCAGAAGTGTGCAATTTTTTGATATGGGCCAAAAAAGGTCAAAATTGACAACCCAAATTAGGTAAAAAGCATAGAATGGCGATCCAAACTTCATATTAATGTATAGTATTAATTTTCCCCATGATATAGCTTGTAGATTCAGAAGAATTGATGTTGGAATCGGGGTAATTTTTGACCCCGAAAGGGCCAAAAAGGGAACGGGTAAAAATTGACACCAATGGAGGTGTTGAGGTAAAAATCATGAATGGTGGATTTGTATTATTCCCTTCTTCAAAATAGTATTTCATTTCCCACACTCTATAGCAGAAGATTCCAGAAGAAATGGAATGTTGGCATCTAGGAGTCAAATTTGACTCCAGAGGGGTGAAAAAAGGCTTAAAATTGACCCAAATTAAGGTAAACATATAGATGGTGATGTACTTATTCCGACTTGACGTATATTCAATTGCAGTAGTAGTTCATGTTTAAATTGGAATTTGCATGTTGGAATCTACCTGGGGTCCAAAATTGACACAGAAAGGCAAAAGGTTCAACAATTGACCCAAAAATGGGTCAGTAAAAAAGTTATAAAAACAGGCAAGGTAATCATTCCACTTATAGCATTTTAGCCTCTAAAATGAAACCTCATTTCTTTTAATTATATTTGTAGTAGATAATAAACTAAATTTTGACATTTGGGTCAAGATACCCCCAATTTAATAGGTTCATCATGATTGAATCGCCTGACTCAATACCCATCTGTTAACTATCTTGCCGTTTCATTTCAACCAGTTTGATATGAGGGCTAAAAAACGTGATTTATGAAGCTCATAGTATACTGTATAAATAATAATTTCTATCCAAGTTATATCTAATAATATTAAGTTAAATCTTTTAAGTCCTACGATTGCACAGAGTAAATGGGACAAATGTACCTTTCACAGACACCAATATTATATTTCTGATCACGTCTGTAAATATTTGTCCGGGGACGTAGGCTATAAGCCAAGTAACAAAATAAAACAGTTGCTCGGCCAGACTTTTACAAAAGTTGGTTGAGGGGGCCTGTAGTATTTGTTATTTTATTACTTTTTTTTTCCCCCCCCCCCCCCCCGATGGCCGCCGTGTCTAAGATGGCCACCCGTGATATATTTGAAGATTACGTTCGCGTTTTGGAAATAGTAGTAAGAAGTGAAGAAATGCTTAACAAAAGAAGGATAATCTTTAAAATAGGTTGCTGAGAGTTATAGTGCTCCGATATTTTTTGTTAAATTCTTTTACCCCTTTTAATCCTTCTTTTGGTGGTTTTGGTTGTTGTTGTTTTTTTTTAAATAAGAAAAACAAAAATCGGTGCGCGTCCACAAGCGAGCGGGGGGGAAGAGTGGATCTTAATCAATTTGACTCCAAAATTGACCCTAGAAGGGCCAAAAGAGGTCAAATAGACCCCAAAAAGAGTGTGAATTAAAAAGCTATTCAATGGAATTATACAGGAAGTAATCATTGAGAAGCAAGAATAGCCAAATGTTTGCACTTTTTGGCGCTGGCAACAACATAGATTTGCATCAATTCACGAAACGATTGCCATGTTAGTGGCAAAGGTGGACAAATCATCATCTTTGACTTTTGTCGAAATACGTGGCGTACGTATTTGTATTGCTGCTCCCACTTCACAGTAAAGCTGGTATCTCTGCTGCATAGAATATCAGAGTAGGTAAGTAAATTGCTACCTCGATTTGGACATGGACGACGCCACAGAATAAAGTCTGATATTTAAAAAAATTGGTCTGACTGAAAGCAATGCCCACACCGACCGCGCTCTCATCATCTGTGCCACAATGTGTGATGGGGGTATTTCATCATAGATCCGAAATTCGGTCTTAGGACGTTTTTTTCCAGCAGAGATTAAATTCAACTGGCATGAGTTGCCAGTAGGTATAAGGTGCCACTAAAAAGTCCGCAGGTCCACCTTCATTGTCAATGTTTGTGCACCAGAAGTAAGATGTTTTCCACCAGGCATGTAGAAGGCAATCTTAGTTGCTCCGGCGACAACGAACTTTCATATTATACTTAACCCTAATAGTTAAAACAGTTGTGTTAAATTTCAGGGCAGAAATTAAAACAAAAGATCAGATTTAACACAAGCATTTTAGGATAGCTTTCATTTGACAGACCAAACTGTTTCTCTCCTACTGAATTGTTTTTACCTAGTTCAGGAAAAAAAGACTGAAAATTGTGGCATATGAATGGTTGAATATTGACTAATTTGGGTTGGGACCATTTGACCCCTTTTAAAAGTTTTCATTGCGAATGTCAGTTAAAAGGAACACTAAAATAGGAGAGGGGCAATTGTTTTCAAAAGGGGACTTCCCAAAAAATTACAAAGGGGCAAATTTGGCCCCCCAAAAAAAAAATTACAAAGGGGGCAAATCTGCAAAATGTGGACTTTTCCCGACATATTTCGCTCGCAAAATCTATTTTTGGCCTCCTTTAGGCGGCGTGTATGGGCTTTTGGACTGGGATGCGTCAGCCTCCAAACCGCCCCCCCTATACCCTGTTTACAAGCCTGATATTGTGCATTATTCCCAATTTTAACAGAGCAAGATTGCAGATTCTATAAACCATGCAGTAATGGTAATATATTTTGAACCCAAATTATGGGGTTGACTAATTTGACCATTATTATCCCAAATTTTTCAATTTTGGATGTCACTACTGACAAAAGTGAATAAAAGTTTCTAAATGGCAATGATTATTGGAAATTACTGCCTTAATATTTAAATATATGCATAACCAAACACCAATTTTCCTTGTTTTTTATCCATTTTAAGTATTTTTGTTAACCATTGGCCATTTCCGGGGTTACCTTCAAATTTTCCATCTACAGCTATGGGCAAATAAAATATACTATTACATTTTAAAATTAAGATGGAATAAATACATCACCATGATTTCTACCATATTTGTGTCAATTTTGCCCAGATTTCAAATTCAAATTCTCTTGAATCTACAAGATATATAGTGGGGGAAATTAATAGTACATTTCAAATATGAAGTCAAATAAATAAATCACCATTCTATGATTTTACTAATTTGGGTCATTTTGACCATTTTGGTCCTTTCTGGGGTAAATAAAATAACCCCAGATTCCAACATTCAATCGTCTTGAATCTACCGCAATATAGTGGGGAAAAGTAAAAAACCAGTACATTAATATGAAGTGGGAATCACCATTCTATGATTTTACCTAATTTGGGTGAATTTTGATCCCTGTTGGTCCTTTCTGAGGTCAAAATTAACCCCGATTCCAACAATAAAAGTTTTTCTTGAATCTACAGCTATATAGTGGGGGAATTTTATTAGAAACAGTCAATATGAAGTCAGGAATAATATAAATCACCATTTTGAGTTTACCTAATTTGGTCAATTTGACCTTTTTGGACCATAATAATAAAAATAATGCACCACTTCTGATTTCTACATCCACCCAGGTGATGATCAACAATATGTCCCTAACACCTCGGTACCATTTGCATTTTTCTACTCGACACAGGACCCTACTCGAAAAATAGAGCCCTTTTCAAAGTGGCTGACGCACTATAGTATTATAAGCGCGACGCGCTAGATAGGCCCGTAGCCAAATCGAACGAGCACGACGAACTGGTTGTTAGCACAAGCCCCTCTATACCCCCTGTATTAGCTGGAGGACAAATTTCCTCCAATAAATATCATGAGCTGAACGGCGCTATAAGATTTCTGTGTCTCTAAGCATAGAAATTCATGATAGTAGCTGTAGTAGATAACCACATAAACATTCGTTGACACTTCTGGACAAAGCATGCAACTTGCCACAGAAATTACTTGGGGTGCACAAAGCAAATTAAGAAGGGGAGGTGCCCAAAAATCGGAAATCATTAATGACGTCATAGCCCCCGCCCCCTTTTTTGTGATATTGCTTAATTAGGTCAAAAGGAAATTCCTCAGAGACCTATCATGTGGGGTATCAAATTAAAGCCTGGGAACTTACAGCTTGTCTTAAGATACTTTTAGTAGGGTATCTTAGCATCTGGGGTCCTTCTAAGGTCATTAAAGTCATGGAGGTCATTTGATATTAAAATTTCACCAATTTGGTATCAAATTCCACCACGTGGCATGCATACAATAAAGGGCAGGTCCATAATTATGCCAAAACAAATTTTGGAACATTGTAAAATAAAAATCATCAAAATAAACTGTCATACACAGGGTAAATACTATGTAGTTTCATGAAACAAATCGCATATCAATTTCACAAATTAATTTTTTGGATATTACAAAACAGTGACATGCGCAAAATGGCACTAATCAATTCATGTACTTACTTTTTGATGTTATTTACAACAGAGATTGCAAATTTGAAATTTGGTAATAACTTCTTTGATTTAAAACTTTTGTCTTTTTAAGAATCTGTGTCATTATTAAGAAATGATGGCATTTCGTCGTTGAGGATGTACAAATTGAAACATTTCTGCAACGTACGGCCACAACGGTTATCATTGGGAAATTTAACCCTAAAGATGACAGCTTTGATATTTATCTTAATCGCCCTGATGTGTACAGATCTGTTAAAAAACAAATAAAGTTTTGCAAAAGGGACTGTTACTAAAATATGAGTAACTCAAAATGTACACTTTTGTGTGTACGTCCACAAGGGGGGGGGGGTGTTTTATGACTTGTCATGCAAACCAAGAATGTGATTGGAATTGAAATTTTCAGGTCTAATACTTCTGTCAGAGTCTACTTCAAATACAATTGTCCAAAATTCAAAAACCTGAATAATTAGAAGTTCTGGGTCCCACACAAAGTCCAGAGCAAAATAATCCTGTGGCGAGTGGCGAGCCACTTGCAGTTGACTAAGCAATAGAGGTAATTTCCTGCAGCCATACTTCAGCAGTTCTCTACTTACCTTGGATATTTCAGGAAGCAAGGGCTACAATAGCTTTCAGGAGTTGTCAATATCCTGAGTAGTAGCTAGCAGTCCAACCAGAACCTCTAAGAGCCGGAGCATTTTGATGGACATGCGGGAGAACTTTATCATAGCCTTTTTTGATAACCCAGAACGTCTCTAATTCCCTCTGATACTTTCAGGAAACAATTTTATGCATAGAATTGAAATCCATACGGTTCCTGGCAAAGAACCAGGGTGCTAGTGCTTCCCGAAGTCTTGGTGATAGCGAGTGCACATCAATATCACATCAAGAACTATATGAAATCAATAAATGATATCACAGTATTGGAAGGTTGGACTCTTTGTCATCATTGTTCAAGAGTATATGCACTGAAAGTTTGTAACATCGGTATTACATTCCTCAAAAGCCCAATACTCTCGTCTTTTCAATTGTATCTCCGAATGACTGTGAAGGGTGTAGAACTACACCGGTCGGTGGTGAAATAATTTAGACCGCCTTGACCATGGTTACATTATCTACAGTCTCCAAATCTAAAAAAGAATCCATCAAAAGTATTTGTGAGCTGCAAAGCATTCCGTTCAAGCTTTGCCCAAGTATGAAGTGCTGAGACTTGATGGTTGCGCCAGGTCCTTGTCATGTGCCAGCTTTCAGAATTGAATTAGAAGTTTCAAACACGGCAATACCGGCTTCTTACAAGACTTGTTGTCCAACAAGATCCACCAAGAATGTTGCCAATCATGTTCCACAGCACAGAGCCATTTCTATGTGGAGGCCAAGCAGTGTGTTCTGTACTGCTGTTGACAGTCACCAATGAAACTCTCAAAATCTGCTCTTTCATTGTTTTGTTTTGTTCAGATTTGTCTTTTTCTTTAAGAGATTTCATTCATTATGTGCAGAGTTCCTAGACGTGATTTTCTACAGTTTTGAACATAGGAAAGAAATGCCTGTGCTTCAGGTATTATCCTGTTATAATGTCGGTATTCTGTAGAAACTTTCTGTGAACTAGTTTGTTGGGTACTTCTGTAGCAGTTTCGATAAAGTGTCAGGTCAAATGGTATTTGGGCTCAATTGTTACAAGGGCCCTTCCAGAAATCCTACCCAATATCTGGGTATCTTGTAGAACTCCTGACACCATCCTCATTTATATCCAACGTTATTGTGTTCATTAATGCAAATTTCCAGATAATTTTGAACAAATAATACAAGTTTTTTTGGACAGGAACGTCCAGTGGATTGACTTTTTTTTTGTATTATTACTATTATTTTTTACTTGATATAATTATATTTTTTATTTTGATTGAATTACCTTTACCCTAAAACTCCATCTGTATCAATACGTTTTGATCTTTACTCATAGCTATTAACTTTTAAAAATGTTATTATTTTTTTTTAATTTATTTATTTTAATATTTATTTATTCATTTTTACAATTGTTTTTATTTATTTTATTACTTTTTGTTGTGGTTTGAAGGAACAATTTTAAGATGGAATGCCATGTGCCATTTGACATGATTTTGAAGACATTTTTAGCTATTTCCCAAGCTCCCTATCCCCACTGACCGGACTTGCTGAAAATCGGCAACCATCAACCTGGTACAAACATTAACCATGTATTGACCTATTGTTATAAATCTCTGCAAGCAATATTTCATGCTTTAATACGTAGTATTAAACTTCCACTTAAAACAACAGCTTTTCACAAAGATGTACCAACAAACGGCAATATATAAACATTCGGGGGGTTATAGTTTTAGTGTTAATATACTGCAAATTTGACTAATAATACTAAATTAAACCAAAATCGATACTGTGGAATATGTAGGAATAAGGGGTCAAAGTTTGTACAGGGGTAAAAATTGTAATTGTTCGAATTAATAAGGTATAGTTCGACAGTATCTGTGATCTATAGTTTTATTACAATAGGCACATAACAGTTCAAGGTCATTGTGGGTAAAATTTGTCCAATTTGCTCCAAACTGGTTTTAAAATTTGTTCATTTGGTCACACTAGATACTAAATTGTATGTAGATTCTTAGTTTGACAGTTCAATATAGAATTAGAGTTATAGTTAGTGACCTCACATAGCCCCAGTCATATTTGCATTCTAATTATGCCATAAAATATCATATATGGTGCAACCAGTATATTTTGGGCTCCTATACCAGTAGACCAGTAATATTTATAACAAACGGGTAAATCTAAAA